>PYSP01000139.1:0-49592 GCA_003049395.1 Pseudohalonectria lignicola
AACGGCTATGGCGGCGGCGGCGGCAGCGCCGGCGGGAGCAGTAGCATGACGTGCACGACGTCAACGACCCCGACGACGCCCAGCGCCTGCCCCACTGTGCTGCCGCCTGCCTTCCCGCCTCCTCCACCCCCGGCGGGCCCCGAGCCCACGGCGATCGACCCGTCGGCCCTCTTGTCGAGCGTCCACTCGATCGTGTCGGCCGCCATCTCAGAGGCGAGCTCGATCGAGTCGGACGTGCTCTCTCGGGCCTCGACCGCCATCGTCGGCGCCGAGAGCAGGGTGAGCCAGGGCGTGTCGAGCGTGGCGAGCGTGGCGAGCGAGCTCAGCTCCTTCGTCTCCGTCGTGGCCACTGCAGCGCCCATCATCGTTGTCCCCCCCGGCCCCGTCGTCATGCCGTCGCCGCCCCTGCCCCTGCCCCCGTCCCCGCCGGCCGCACCGTCTCCCTGCTCCGGACCGGGCGGTGTGTGCCCCGCCCCCCCCGGCGCACCGACGCTGCCTGTAGGGCTGCCGCCGCCCGGCCCTACCTTCTCCATTGGTGACTACGGCCGATTCGAAGACGAGGTTGCCGGTGCTGAAGCTACCAGTGCCGCCGTTGAGCGTCGGGATCGCTCGGGCGAGCGGACGGGGAGGTTCTGGGGTTGGCGCATCGGTGGTGCATGATGTTGTATATCCCGCGTCCCTGGGTAGTGAAGCCTATACGGTGCTAACACGGGAGCATGGAAGTAATGGATGCGTCTGGCTGGGAGAATGGAAGGGGAGGAGAGCTGTTTGGCGAGATCTTATTTCAAGGACTCTGGAGTTATTATGTTAGAAACCCTCTGGTGTGGACACCACCTCTTTTTTTTTGGAAGATTCATCTCATATGTCATGATTAGAGCACATGGCAGATGCTTGTTTGTTTTCCTTTACTCTTTGAGGGGAGCTCAAGTTGACAGATCACGGATTAATGCGGGTCAGACGGACAGGGGGGGTATGGATATAAGCCTTCTATGCTAGAATGAGGACAATCAATTCTTTGCACTAAATCGAGACTTGCTGTTTTCTCTGTTCTCCGGGGCTGGCATCACAAATCCTGGTCCTTCCTCCCGGCTCACACACATGATAAGCCCTTAAACGAGCAGCCCTATCTCTCATGAGGGCCACACAAGAAGAATACCATGCTTTGTGATTCAACTGGTAAGGCGGACGAGCCGGGGGTTAAGAGAACCACATGCATGGTCATCGTTTGTAGGCACTAATTTGCGGCGAATCCAGTCCCAGCTTCCATCTCCGCGGAGACAGCGCCGGTCTGGCGGCGGCGGGCATGGCTGGTGAGGCCAGGCCTTGCTTCCCCGCGTTTAAGTTCGGGTGATGATTCAACATGTGTTTTCCGTTTATTAGCACTCCAGGATGGATCTCTTTGATAGACCATCAAATTGAGGATGAGTTTTGCAGTTTGGGCTCCGGCTTTAGCTCGACCTGAACTTCCTACATATCCTCCTATCTCTTGATTCGCGCTGCCCCTATGTCGGATGGATCGCCTCTTCTCCTCCAATGTTATCACACCTAAAAATATTCCCTTGTGAGGGGAGTGGCGGCCTAGGCTTCTAATGCTGGTATCTGATATCAATCGCACTGCAAGGGCACGTCATCACCCTGTTAAAATAGACCAAATGTCTCTGATACAGGCCACAGTGCCGCTGTTAAAGCGCACTTCCGTTGAGCCTAACTGAACCTTCGATTCTCGTAATCGTTCATCGGAATCCTGATAAAGATGAGCTGTTTTGACACCGCGATCAACAACGGAAGTCGAAATCAGCACGAGAGCCGTTTATGCGCTCCGGAAATGTCGGAATACCTGGAAAGTTCTCCGAGAACCGTCTACAGCCCGAGGTCGACTTGTCTTTTGCCCACTTGCTCTATCCTAATGAGGGTGTGCTACTGAGGGGCCTTTACCCCGCTCCCAGAACAAGGCTGGTTTGACTTTCGACTGCTAAATGCGAGCCCAACACGGCTATTCGGCCATAGTCGCCACTGCGTCTGTCATGAGAAGAGGACGAATGCAACGACATGACGGACATCATCGAGCTAATCGACGCCGTGCGAAGCGCTGGAGTTGGGCTCATGTTGGCTGGACGAGTATACCTGGTACGTATCAATATTAATCCCTTCTATATTTTTCTTCCTATTAATTAAAATAATTAAATGAAACACTTAAAGAATACTTCCGCTTTTACCACTTAAACACCAATAAGTGCGAAACCTTATTGTGCCGTGCAGGCCCCTCAGTATAGCGTGCGAGTAGGTGATTCATGGCATCCTATGCGGCTCTCTGATGCCGTATTGTCTTCATGACAGGGCTAGCATGCTAGCCCTCTGACAGGCATAAAGATGACTAACATTTGACTACCTACGTATCGAAGTTACGACCTCTGAAAGTTTAGCTACCCTTACCAGGCGCTTCAGCGATCCGAAAACTCGACGAGAAGGGTAGATAATCTACCGAGGGCTTGAATGACCTCGGCTTCCATATACTTTCCCTTCTTGGGGTCATCGATGGGCTTATCAACATGTGCTATCACACCCTCCGAGCCCGCCGTCTCTGTCTATGCCTCCCTAACGCTTTCCTCGGTTCCTACAGCCTTTTGTATATCCCTTAGCTGCCTCATACCTTCTTCGGTCGTAGTATCTATGATCTTCTTTTCCAGGCTCAAGCAACCGGCCTAAAAGCAACTGACGTAAGCAGCGGTGGCTAAGGGAGAAGCACTTGAAGAGAAAAGACCCAGAAAACCTATAGGAAAGAACTTCGACTTACATCTCCGAGAAGATTGACCAGGGCCTCAGCCTCTGGGAAGGCATGGATCCCAATACCTGATTAACCTCATCCAATGACCCACTCTCCAGCGCCGCCCTCATCTCGGGTGTGAAGCTGTCGAAGATGGCGCGAGCCTTTTGGTCGTTTTCGTCTCCGTTCTTCGCTGGCGGGATGCTGATTTGAATCGCCGTGCCTGGCTCTACCGCCTGTATCTGAATCTGCTCTACGCCTTCCTCCGCCGCGCGCCGTTGCTGCCTGATAAACCCCTGAATACGTTCCAGTTTTTCGGCGACCTCCTTCTCGAAGAATTGTCGAGCCTGGAGCCCCGGCTTAGTGACACGGTTGAAGAAGAGAGCGACGCCGTCGGGTCCCAGCATGCGGCAGCACTGTAATACTACCGCCTGATGTACCAGTTGTTTCACACGGCCGTCATTGCCCGGTTTTAACGCCACCTCAAATGCCTCCAAGAGTAGACCTTCCGTCTCGGGTTCGCGGATGATCTGCGGATGCGATAAAATGAACTCACGGCTGGCGCGGTAATCGGACGGCTTGATCCGGCCAAACTCCTCGGCCGCCGGCGATGCTCTTATCAGTTCCTCGCCGTCTCTGAAGGGTTTCATTACCGCATCTGTGGAGCTACCTAGGCTCTCCTTGGAGCTGGAGCTTGGGTTCAGTAGCTCCAGATGTATACGCGTATTGCTCGCCTCCTTTGACTCGCCTGATGAGGACGGTGTTGCCGCATCATTGATATGCGAGCTGTCGAAACCTACGTGGTAGCTCTCACTCGTGATCTTATTGGTGTCCTCGTTCTCCAGCTCGTTGAGGTTTTTGATCAAATCCCGCTCTAACTCCTCCAGTCGTTGGACGTGGACTCCCACCTCGTCGATAAAGGCATCATACCGCCGATCTACCTCGATGCGCCTCTCGTCCAGTGACTTGTTCACCTCGTCCAGTATTCTTGCTATCATCATTGAATAACTGGGCTGCTGCTGCGGCTTGGTGTCGCTCGCATCGTCATCCTCAAGGTAAACTCCATATGGCCGCGACGGAGGGTTATCTTCCTCGGAGTTCCTCGGCGCCAACTCCATAACGGCCTTGAATGCGACCTCGGCCGAGGTACGGGTGCGGGTACGGGCTTCATCGGCATGTGACTTGAGGGCGTACAGCAGCGCGGACAGACGTTGCTGGAGCGTGCCGTTGATGACGCGTTCGTACTTGACCGCCTCAATCTGGCGCTTTCGTTGCTCCCGTTTCATGTGGATCTGGGCTTGCTTCGCCCGGATGAATGACCGCTTGTCGACATTCGGATGGACTTCGATGTCGGAATCGTCGCTGAGCTCCAAATTGTCCTGCAAACGGTAGTTGCAATCGATTAGCGAAAGAAGGTAAGGACTCTTTGACCATTTTGAATGCAAACATACCCATTTGCTGTAATCAACCATATTGGCAGATACAGACGAGAGGCAGTAAAATGACAAACGTCTCGCTCGGTCGAGTTCTGAGACAATTTGATTGATCGGTGGGAGTGCTTGATTCACGCAATTTGTTTTGTTCTGGTTTCTTGACTAATTTACAAGCGGGTGAAGAGATTTCCGTCTATATGTTTGAGGTTACCTGACTTTACGCGTGATATAACGGATTGTGCGATAGCCGTCCTCAGTACTGTAATCTGGACAGTGAAGTGTGGAAGCACACAGAAGCCGCATGTGGTCCAACGGATACAATCGCACAGGCCAACAGTTGGAGACTTGGAGCACTGGTGATAGCGGTTCAGGTAGGGTTGAGGCCTGAGACACTAGAATTTTTTTCGATTCGTTGATAACCGCGATCACGTCGGCCCCCTCCCCTCACAGACAGTAACGCCTGTTGGTAATTAGTACTTGGTAGGTAGTAGCACTACGTAGAAGGTACTAGGTCTATGTGGTTAGGTATGTCTCTATTGGCAAATCGTTGCGTCCTCAATCCTCATCCAGGGCCGGGGAATGGAATGCGGGGAAGAAATCGTCACCAAATCACCACGAGCCAAGGTCCACGGCCACCAAGATGGCTTCCCCAGCGACAGTCGCCTCAAGGGAAGTCCCAATACGGGAAGGAAAAGGCATGGAATGCGAAATCCCAGACTAGTCCGGCTACCTACCCACCTCCCGGAACCAGACCGTCGTCATATATTGTTGGTCCCTATCTTACTTTCTCCCCTTTCCCTTAGTATCGTAATACTAGATGACATGGGTCCGTCATTCCTTCCCATTCCCGACTGTTGTCCAGCACTCTTTACCCGCCACTCCCGGTGATCTCTATTTACCTAGCTGATTCGGTGTATCCGACAGTTCAGCAGCGAGAGCGGTGATCCGACCCAAGCCAAGCCAAGGCTGTCCTGAAGGGGAAACCCAACAAACCCAGCCAGCCAGCGACGGTGGCTTTCGCGAGCTGCACAGCTGCTGTGATCCCTCAAAGCTCTCCAAACCTCGTATCAAGTAGGGAGGCAAGGAGAGGTTTTGGTTACCCAGCGTCCCATGTCGGCAGCCTTGCATCAGAACATAACCGACCGACATACCGCCGTTATTAATAAATGCGGACGCTGCTCGGCCTCGCGAGTCAGGACGCCGTCCCGATTTCCTACTCCCTTCCAACCGCAAGAAGAGCAGTTGAGCCTGCCCCCAGACGGGTTTGAAGTTAAATGGCCAGTCTTCCGGACTGGCGTAGTCTTTGGCCGTGCTATTCGTGTTGCCGGCGGATTTGGGTATGTCCGCAGTCCCCATCATGCCAGGCCCAGGTCCCCTCTCTATCCCCTTCCCCCGCCCCCCTCGAGCCCTTCACCGAAACTCCGCACAGGGTTCTCATTAGTGCCATCCAACCAGCTAATCGTCAACAATGACGAGTGTGGACAAATGGGCTAACACCTGGTATCAAGATACCCGAATAAGCGACATTCGGCGAGCACTGCGTGGGAGTGGTAGCGCAGCTCCCAATATGGGCTGCCCTTACCATGCTGTTCTGCCGCTACGGCCTGCGGCCCTTCTGGCGGCGCCGGCCGAGCTGGCTCCACGCCTTCGCCGCCGAGCCGGGTGTTGATGACACTAGTCGGACGTCCGATGCCGAGTCCGGCACACTCAACCATCGCCCCTATTATCACTACAGCGCTGTTGCCAGCAGCCCGAATGGTAATGGCTGTGGTGAAGATAATATCACTGATGATGATGCCGCCTTCTCCTCCTCCTTCAGCATAAGTCACAAGATGTGGGGTAGGTACTTGATGACGTTGCTTACACTCTCCGTCCCCGGGGCTATCACCAGCATCCTTATTGCTATCTTCTTCCACGATCGGGAGTCGCTCTATCTGATGCCACTGGTTCCTTGCTTCATATCAACCACCATCATCGTCATCGAAAGACCGCGGACCGCCCCCGGCTCAGTTTTCCTGATCCATGCCACTCTCCTCTCGACCCAGCTGGCCATCGCGCTCGCCCTGTCAGAGCTGGCCACCTCCCTGCAGAACGCGGTCCTCTTTGGCACGATAATGCTCATCCCAGGTGCCATTGTCGGCGTCGTCCTAGCCATGCCGCTTCGAGACCCGGCCGCCAGTAGCGGGGACATTGGCCGCCTAACTGACAATCCCACCTCGAGCCTGCGCAACCCGGAGGACAATTTCTCCGCCTGGCACTGGATGACGGTCTCGTGGATGGGCAAGATGATCGGGCTGGGTTACGGCCGGCAGGTACACCCGGAGGACGTCTGGTTGCTTCCTTACGAGTTCCAGCACCGCCGCCTGCACCTCCTCTTCTGCGAGGTTAAGGGCTCCGTGGTCGGACGCATCCTGCGGGCGAACGCGCCCGACCAGCTCATTACCTCGTCGCTGGGGATGTTCGAGTCCGCCGTGGCCCTGGTTCAGATTGTCTTCCTTAAGCAGCTTCTCGGCTCCCTGGAGGGCGAGGATCCGGATCCGCGCGTCGCTATCGTTTATGCCACCCTCATCCTGTTCGCCCGCATAATTAGTGCCCAGTCCGCCGTATTTTCTCTCTGGTTCAGCCGCCGGTGTTGTGAGCGCTCGTGCGGCGAGATGATCACTATGGTCTACGAGAAGACCATTCGGCGTAAGGTCTTCACTTTTCCCGGAGCCAATCAGAAGTCGGAGGAAGAGGAAGCAGACGATAGGGATGAAGACCAAGCCTGAGAATTAAACGGGGACGGGGACGAGGTAAGAGCTGATAAGAATATACAGGACGAGAAGGTACTAGATTCCAGCGCCAGCGGCCCCGCCTTAATGGCTAATATTCTTATTCTAATACGTAAAGACGTTTACGAGGTGGCCCAGCGCTTCTGGGAGTTCCCCGCACTCTTCATGAAGCCACTGAACTTCATTCTCTCCATCGTCCTAATATAAAGGATCCTGGGCGTCGCGTCTCTACTGGGGATAATCGTCCTGGTCATCACCCAGTTCGCCTGCGCCGCAGTGATCCGGCTCATCCTGCCGGGGACTTCTCCCTCCTCTTCCCCCTCGTCCTTCTCATCCTTGCGCCCTTCGGCGGCCGCCGCATGCTCCGGAGGGAGGGTGGTGTCCCCAGCAGCGCTCCTGCGGAGGCTGACAGTATTGGTTCCGTTCCCATACCCCTGCACCACAATCTCCTGGTAAGACTGCCCCCTCGCCCGTTTTGTTCTCTTGCTGTTGCCAGCCGAGGCCAGTCCCCGCAAGCTGCTCCTTGAGGGCAGAGGGGTGACAAAATCCGGCGCTCCCTCACCGGCGTCAGCCGACGCGGCCCCGCGCTGAGCCCGCTCGCGACTCCCAGAGACGCCAAACGGCACCCGGCCGATGATGCTGCTGCCGGACAGGCTCCTCGTCAGGCTGCTCGCGCGGGAGAGGCTCCTGGTGGGGCTGCTGCGGCGCGACGGGGTGGCGAGGCCGTCGCTGCTCCTGACGGACACGCTGAAGGAGTTTGATGCTGTTCCGCCGCGACCTGCCGCGGGACTGGCGGTCCGCCGACGGGCTGCCACCAGAGGTCTCCTCCCTGTGCGTGAGGGTGTAGTAGTCCACGTCAGGCTTGATCTCCACCCTCGGCGTGCTCGGCACGGTGGGGCTGGCAGATGGTGGTGCCTCGGCGCATGTTGACAGTCCCGGGAAGAGGTCCATGACCATCACGGTCTGCCTCTACGCCAGCGACTCAACAGCCACCTCCTCGCCCCGCCAGGGAATGATACCGTCCGTATCAATCACACGCAGTACGGCAGCCTCCCCAGATCGCCCTTCACTTCTTCGGGCACCCTGGCGCAGCTCCGGGCCGTCTGGTAGATGCAGTACACAAGGACTCCAACGAGCCGATGGTCGTTCTCGACCAAGAAACCTTCCTCACCTAGGTAGGGACGACAGCTGCCGAATGGCTGAGAGAGGGGAAGTTGGCTGGTGTGTCACACCAAGAGTTTTAGTGCGATTGTCGATGCCCGTCGATCTTAGGGACCACCGCCTCATCGGACGGCTTACGGAATGAGCGGCTCAAGGCATCGCAGGTACAGCCCAAGTAGAGCCGTAGAAGGGCAAGGAAGGGGCAGCGGCCGTTATCGATGACGAACACATTCGCACTTTACTGGGACTAGGTTGGTTAACGGCGGGTACGGGTGAGATGCCCACGCTCCCCACGATGGTCGACCTCGGTAACTTTTAGTCCTCCCCGCCTCCTCCATGCCCTCCGAGCTCTTCATGGTCTCTTTTCTGAGAACCAGAGGCACACGATTGAACCATTCGTCCGGAGGGATCGTCAAACGCCTGAAAGCCCCAGAGTTGACCCCAGGTCTGACCGTCTGGGGGACCGGAGTGGTACGTACTCTTGACAAGCCGTTAACCCCGGTAACGTGGCTTTTTTTTGCATTATGGGTTGAGGCCCCACGCTGCCGTGGCACGGCTCAGAAGAGCTCTGTCATGATATCAGACTTCTTCAGGGCGTGATCTATCCTCACCGGCGGACCGCGGCAGAAGAGCATCATTATAATGTAGCAAACGATAAACCCTAAGCCTCATGTGCGGTAAAGGCGAGGTGGAGGTCTGAGAAGAGAGGACAGAAAAAGAAGGGGAAAAGAGGTGTGTCTCACCCGACAAGCCGGTACTCAAACTCAATTCAAGATAGGTGACGATGAACTTGTAGCAAAATAAAGCCATGAAGGAGGAAAAGGCGAACGTCAGAGAAAGAGAAGAAGTAAAAATATGTAATTCAGAATCTGCTTGTCTAACCCACCACCTTAAGCACGCCTCCGATAGCCGCTGAGCCAGAGAACCCCAGGAGAGGTGACAGGCTTGCCCCGGGGCCATGCGTTAGTGACTCAAAATACTGGGGCCGTTACGGACCGGCCACGGCAAAGGGATTGACGGCTCTTTCTATACTTAGTAAAGAACAAGTCGTCATACAACCAATACTAGCAGTCTCTACTACTAGACCTTATCGCCACCCCTGCTTCTCACTTTATGGAATGCGATGAAAAGAGGGGGGTAGCTTAGTGGAGTGACTTTACGTCGTTAGCTCTTACCAAGAGGTGATGCGTCTCCTGGTAGGCAAACCCCAGGCACCAGATTTGCACACCACTATCCAAAGGTGGAAAGCAGTGAGGGAAAAAAGCGGACAGGTTGCCCACCGATTGGGAGTTATTCCCCTGTCTATACCAAAATGTGATCAAGGTCGTATTATCCAGCTACCTGAACCAGCAGGCCACCTCATCCGCTCATTCAGTTCCTATTCACTCGGCATACCCTCTACCGCCCGTATGCCACCACGTACTTAAACCCAAAAACTATGGCCCCCACACTCCAACCGGCTTCGTCCACTTTCTATCTTCCCTTTTCTCCTGTCTATTTCCCTTCTCGGCTCCTAGGGACTATCCGTTCCTGACTCAAGCGCTTTATATATCAGCTCGAAAGCTTCATCGCTGAACAATATTGGCTTCCACTTACATAGACGCGAAATCAGCAGAAAACCAGCCTTCAGGGGAAAGAATCTGATACTTGGGACGCAGGGTTGCCATATCAAGCACACCCCCTCATCCACCCTTAGAGTTTCCACCTCAACCATGGCCACATTCCACCACACAAAACAGCCAGAAAAGGACGGCGACCTCAACATCACGCCGTCAACCCACCCCACTTCCTCCGAGATGGCGTCACACAACTACCTTTCCCCTAACGAGGCACCAATCCACAGGGTAGCGACCTCCGGGACGGAGCCAGCAGGCGGCCCGGGGGTCGGCTATGACGACCAAAGGAGCCGCTATGACTACGGGCACAACCCGCTCGCCCACATCCACACGAACCTGGGCGAGGCCCGACTCCCGGCCTTCGGCGGCGAGTTCCAGCCCGGTCTGTACCGGCCGCTGGAGCACCGCAAGTTCGCCAACCCCGCGCCGCTGGGCCTGAGCGCCTTCGCCCTGACGACCTTCGTGCTGTCGGCCGTCAACCTGGGCGCGAGGGGGGTCAGCGTCCCCAACGTGGTCGTCCCCCTTGCGCTGGGTTACGGCGGGCTGGTGCAGCTGCTCGCGGGCATGTGGTGAGTAGTTTCCGTCTCCCCCGGCCCCGAAGCGCCATCAGACATCTTCGATTGGAGACCCCTCATCCGTTCCCTAGAAAACTAACTTGGGGCAAACCCCCGAGATAACAGGGAGATGGCAGTCGGCAACACCTTCGGCGCGACTGCGCTGTCCTCTTACGGCGGCTTCTGGATAGCGTACGCGATCCTGCTGACGCCGAGCTGGAACATCCTGAGCGAGGGCGGGCCGTACGCGACGGAGGCGGCCGTGGCCGCGGACGCCAAGATGGCCAACTCGGCCGTGGGCTTCTTCTTGACGGGGTGGTTCATCTTCACGACGATCCTGCTGCTCTGCACCCTCCGGTCGACCGTCATGTTCTTCCTCCTCTTTTTCATGCTCGACCTGGCCTTCCTGATGCTGGCCTGCGGCGAGTTCGCCCTCGACGAGAACCACGCGCAGGCCGCACACAGGCTGACCCAGGCCGGCGGCGGGTTCGGCATGCTGGCCGCTTTCCTGGCCTGGTATAACGCTTTCGCCGGCATCGCCGACAGCAGCAACTCCTTCTTCCTCATCCCCGTGTTCCACTTCCCTTGGTCGGAGAAGGGCAGGGACGCCCACAGGCACGGCAACAGCGGCCACCGCGGTCACCATGGCAAGAGCGAGCGCGAGACTGTCTGATCTGGCCACTGTGATGATCACGTTGTTTTTTTAATTCTCTTCATCTTGGAGGCCTCATTTCGGTGAATTCTTTCCTTGCTAAAAAGATTACAGGAAAAAAAAATACTAAGAAATAGACGATTGGGTAGGTTGGCGTCGGTAAAGGCCTGTAGTGGAGCAACTGGTCTTTTCTTAGGTCCTGCTCGGAAGGGCGGGATGGCTCGATGGATGTCCCAAGGGCTTGGCTAGGTCGGCTGGCGTGGGGGTCTCCTGACATGTTGCCCGCCACAAACCATGATACAGGACACGCTTTCGGCTTGGATTTTGGAATTGACTCGCATTCTTTTTGGGTACTTTGTTTTGTTGTTGGTGTCGGCAAAGACTGGCTCCTTCTCTTCCATGTTCATATTATCATTAATCCTTCGCAGAATGAATACTAACGCAGAAAGATAACAACGTATTCAGCTTGATTCTCACAGTCAGCCCAGCAGTGACACGAAAGGGAAGCGGGAACCTTAGTCATCTTGGCCACGGTCACGTGTTAAATCCTTGTCCCTGAAATCTGAAATCCTATGAGAGGTGAGCTGGGTTTCAGTCCAAAACTCCGGACGGTAAGCATAAACATAGATGTCGATATGAGATTTATGAGTGCGATTCGCTTGCACCCGAGTCCACGGTAACAGAGGCAGCGGAAGCAAATTGAATGTTCTAGTGAGCGTTGTTGGAGTTTCGTCTTGGTCGACTTGGCGAGTGTGTGGCTTGACTTGGTCCTTCAACCTCACCGAGATCGTTCTCAAGCCACAAGTCGACCTGGAACCCAGCCTGTCGACCTTCAGTTGCTCGTATGGCATGATGGGTTCATAGGTTACAGCTGTCAAAATGCACAATTCAACAGACCCCATTCGTCGTTATTTTTAATCGATAACTGACAGGGCACAGCAATCCTCGGAACCTGCTGCCGGTCGGATCTGCCATGACAGGCTCCCGAGAGAAGATCAGCCGATTTTCTGCACTGATGCTGCCGATGCGGCGCAGGTGAGAACCGGGCCAAGGCGCCACATCGTTCGATGCATGCGTCTCACCACCGGAGGTTGAACTGGCCACAACGAGTTGGGCATTTACTACATACCGAAACTCATGGCGGTGACCGCAAACAAAACCTTCTCAACTAGCTCCAAGTAAGGGTTTTGTCAATATTTATTTATTTATTTTTGGTTTTACAACGAACGGCGCATTTAGAAAGTTCGAGTCGAGCCGTGGCAGCTGTACGAAAAGAGGAGGAAGCTCAAACGAACGAGGAAGGAGG
The DNA here is from genome assembly GCA_003049395.1 of Pseudohalonectria lignicola. Taxonomy (NCBI): domain Eukaryota; kingdom Fungi; phylum Ascomycota; class Sordariomycetes; order Magnaporthales; family Ophioceraceae; genus Pseudohalonectria; species Pseudohalonectria lignicola. The sequence goes on from PYSP01000139.1 coordinate 12,258, forward strand.
TACCAATCAGACCGGGACAGCAAAGTAATGCCAATGCCCAGCAACCGCCTCATCTTCCGAACAATCACCACCGTCCTCGCCATAATCGTTATCCCGCTAGCAGCAGTGCATTACTACCGCGAATTCCAGTCAGCGAGGTCCGAGGAAAACCACAAGTCAGACATGATGAGCGCCGTTAAACCCCAACCCCAACAGATCATCATCGTCGGCGCCGGCTTGGCCGGACTCTCAGCCGCGCATGCGGCTTTGACCGCGAGCACCACGGCCTCGGTGCTCCTGCTCGAGCGGGCGCCCAAGCCTGGCGGGAACAGCATCAAGGCGTCGAGCGGGATCAACGGGGCCCCGACCCGGTTCCAGCCCGCCGGCTCCCACGACAGCGCCGCCCTCTTCCGGGAGGACACGGTCAGGTCCGCGGGGGTGCGGCTCAACGGTCCGCACGTGGCGGGCCGGGACCGCCGGCTGAGGGAGGCCCTCATCTCCACCCTGACGGACCGCTCCGCCTCAGCCGTGCACTTCCTCCACGACACCGTGGGCGTGGACCTCTCGGTCGTGGCCCAGCTGGGCGGGCACGGCGCAGCGCGCACGCACCGCGGGGGAGGCAAGACCCCGCCCGGGTTCGCCATTGTGAGCGGCCTGCTTGCCAAGCTGAAGGACGAGGTGGGCAAGGACCGGTTCGAGCTGAGGACCGGCTGCGAGGTGACGAGGCTGCTCACCTCGGACGGCGGCGGCGCCTCCCCGAGGAGGGTCATCGGGGTCGAGTATCACCAAGACGGCAAGGAGGCGGAATCCAAGCCCGCGCCCTCCCTGTCTGCCCACGGGCCCGTCGTCTTCGCGGCGGGCGGCTTCGCCGGCGACGCGGCTGGCCTGCTGGCCGAGCACAGACCGGACCTGGGGTCCCTGCCGTCGACCAACGACGCCCGGCCCGGCGCCCACGGGATCCTGGCCCGCGACGTGGCCGCCTCGCTGGTGGACATGGACAGCGTGCAGGTGCACCCGACCGGGTTCGTGGACCCCAAGTCCCCGGACGCGCACGTCAAGTTCCTCGCGGCCGAGATGCTCCGTGGCGAAGGGGGCATCCTCCTGACCAAGGAAGGGAGGCGGTTCGTGAACGAGATGGATACGAGGGAGAAGGTCAGCGGCGTCATCATGAGCACCCTGCCCCCCTCCTCGGAGGCGCCCCTCAGGCAGTGGGACGTGCAGTTCCTGCTGGACCCCGGCGCGTGCGCCGCTGCCGAGGCGCACATCGGCTTCTACATGTTCAAGGGCCTCGTGGTCAAGAAGAAGGTGAGGGAGCTGGACGAGGCGACGCGCCGGACCATCCGGGAGTACAGCGCCGTCGTGAGGGGCGAGCGGGCGGACGAGTTCGGCCGCACGACGTTTGGGCACTGGAGGCTCAAGGGCACGGCTGACGAGGAGGAGGAGGAGGTCTGCCTCGGCACGGTCACGCCCATCGTGCACTTCACCATGGGAGGGGCCGCCATCAACGAGAAGGCGCAGGTCCTGCAGGGCGGCGACGACGGGGCGCCCGCCTCGGGGCTCTGGGCGGCTGGGGAGATCACGGGAGGCATTCACGGGGACAACAGGCTCGGTGGTTCGTCGCTGCTGGAGTGCGTCGTCTTTGGGAGGATTGCGGGAGAGGAGGCGGCGAGGTATGCTCAGCAGCAGCAGCAAGGTTGAGGGCTTGAGTGGGCGTCGATGTGGGCTTCATATGCTTTTTTCTCTTGCCATTGGTTGATCGAGGTGAACAAAAATTGGGATCTGTACTATGTCCAATCCATGGGAAAATGAGGTCATTCCCAAATCAGTCGGATCTTTTGATTATAACCGAGCAATGCATTCCTAGCATAGGCCACGGGCGAAGCTGTCCGCGAAAAGCTCGCTCTTAACCATGGTGAGCCTACATGATCTTCTTGAACCAATCAGCTTACACGAATTCTCCTCAGCGAGCAGGCGGTCTTGTCAGTTCACCACAGCAGCTCTGGTCTCTAGCCCCAGGTACATACTTGATACATAGAAGTGCTGTGACCAGAAAAGCCGTGATGACTGGATAGTAAGGGACTTTTCAGCGTTATTTTGTTCAGAGTTCCAGACTAGGTTTACACCCAGGCTTCCTAGGCAACGCGCACTGACTTCCTGATTGCTGCCTCCACCACGTGGGGTCGCGTTTTTGATTCCATGACCTTTCGACCTGATCATAATTGGTCGAAGCCCCTCCTGAGAGAGGGGAAAGCAGCATCCAGTGCTTCAATAATGATTCACGGATCGCGACTCAGAAAATCCGTGTCCATCGTCCAAACCCATCGCATGTTGCATCGGAAATAACGAGGTCGCCAAGTCCGCGGAGAAAACAATGGCTCACGCACCACCTGTAAGCCGCGATGGCTTCTCCTTCGCGGCCGACTGCTTCTCCGTCACGACAAGCGGCGGCAACGTCCACCGTCGCTGCACGATCCCGGAGCTGAAGGAGCACTTCAAGAAGTCGACCGCGGGCGCCGCCGCCAAGGACGACCGACCGGCGCACTGGTACGAGGCGCAGCTGCTGCACTACGGCCTGCCGCCCTCCAAGGTCAAAGGCACGGCCAAGCTGCGCCTGATGGAGGCCGTTGGGGGCAAGCTCGCGGTCCCGGCGCCCCTGGTTGCGCTCGAGCGCGAGCTGAAGAAGGAGTGGACCAAGGCGAACAAGGTGTCGTCGACATCTGGGGAGACAACAGGTGTTGCGGCTGCAGCGTCGAGGAAGAGGAAGGCCGCCACCACCAGTGCTTCGGCGGCCGACGTGCGGATTGTCGCGGGCGATGGTGCTAATGTCAGCGTTGCTGTGACTTTCATGTCTGCCGTGTCCAGCCAGCCCGCCCCGAACAAGAAGGCCAAGACTGAGCCCCAGACCAAACCCAAGGCAACGAGTGGGACGGCAAGCAAAACTACCACTAGCAAAACTACCACAAGCAAAGCCACTGCAACCAAGGCTACGACAGCCAAGGCGACGACAGCCAAGGCGACGACAGCCAAGGTGACGACAGCCAAGGCGACGACAGTCAAGGCTACGACAACCAAGGCCACGGCCATCAAGGCTGCAGCGACCAAGGCTACGGCCACCAAGTCGACAGCGACAAAGAAAGCTATGGTGGAGACCAAGACTACCAAGCCCAAAGCTGAGCCCAAGGGGAAAGCCGCCACTCCAAAGCTACCTGCCGGGGCCCGAAAGCCTATCGGCCCCAAGCCGAACCCGACATCTGCCAAGGGAAAGGCACCCCCCGCCGCCTCTTCCAGCGGCAAGACTGCCTCCTTCCCACCCCCGACCAACCCCAACAGGCAGCCCAGCCAAGCGACCTACGACGACCCGCCGCCCCCTTACCCGGGCTCACCCTCCGGATCGGCACGTGGCGGCTACTACGGAGGCAGTCACCACGGCAACCAGCAACAGCAGCAGCAGAGCTCCCCTCCGTCGTCCTCGGCCGCCCCGCTCGGCCTCCTCAACGGCCGCTACGAGATCGTGGCCTGCGACGACCCGCCGGCGGGCTACCGCCAGGGCGCGGCACAGACCATGGTCTGCACGCTGGACGGGGACGGCCTCTGGGTCTACTTCGACCTGGGCTTCCTGACGGGCACGATGCGGACGGACAGCCGGCCGCGCCGGGCCTCGGGGGCGCCGCTGGCCCTCGACTGGGTCGGGCGGAGTGGCCACTTCGACGAGTGCTACGACGGGGCCTCCCGGAGGCGAAGGGCCGACGTCGCCTTCCTGGGCAGCGGCTTGGTCGAGGCCGAGGTGGCGTGGGTGAACGGGCAGTCCACGCGGTTCACGGCCAGGAGGGCCGCCGGGCAGGGGACGAGGAGCGACATGGACGCCCGGACGATGAGGGAGCTCTGGGATAGGTACTGGGAAGGTGACTCGGCTGGGGCTGGGGGTGAGGGTGGGTATTCCGATGAGGAGCAGGACGGTGAAGATGGATACGGGGCCAGGGATGGGCAGGGCGACGGGGGTAGGTATGATGATCGGTATGAAGATGATGAGGGGGAGATGTATGATGCCGAGTTTTATTGATTCCCTCTACCTACGGCGAGCGGGGATGGGTAATGAAATTGGTTGAACTGGCAGGTCAGATTCCCTATGTTCCGGCTTGTCGGTGCTTATCGGGTTCTCTTCTCTGAACTTTAGTCTACATACCAAGGAGTTTCTTTTCAGTCGGGTTGGTCGATGCATGTACCAAGTTGTTCTCTCCGGCGTCTGCCCACGATCTCTTCACCGCTGCAATCAGAGACCTCCTCCCACTTGCAACCCATAGTGCCCCCATCGGGCTATCTTACCTACCCCGGGTCGCCTAACTCGATAAACAAATCTGAAGGTGGCACATAAGACACACCTGACCCACACTCCGCAAGTCTACCAACAAGCCCAGCACCCGCATACCGCTCTTGTGTCGAGTACTCGAGTCTCAGCTGCTAGGGCGCACGGCCAATCCGGCAACCTCTTGTAGCCGAACCAGCTCCCAAAGGCACTAGACGCCATCTTCTCAACTCTTTGTCCCGCATCCTCTCAAAGGGCTACAATACTATCACCTTTAGTGATCGCACATGATCTTCCCAAACAAGAGCCTTAGATCGGGAGCAGCACACCCTCAGCCTCTCTGGAGGGCAATGGCGTGCTCCGCGTTCACAATCGCGCGCCAAGCTGAGGGGATGAGGCAATGAGGGGATGCAGCCACAAGTCCCTTTTTGCGGAATAGTGCCATCAATCAGTCGGGAAGTGATCACCTTAAGCTGCAGCTAAGGGTTTACGTTAGCTGTAGGACCTTCACTTCTCTGCCGCTCTGAATAACTTTGACATTCTCAAATACGTCCTTCTGCAGATGCACTTTGTCTAAAATGGACGACGAGGCCTTGTCACCGAAACCCTGGGTATTGTGAATTTGTGATGAACTGGGTGCCACCTTGACAACTTTACCCATAAAGAGCAATGCGGTGGCCTAGTCGTGGAGCGTTCACAGAAAACGACTTCTCACAATAACGGCCCAGACAGACGACAGAACACTCCTCCGCGCACCTTTCACCTCCTCTTAGCTGCTTAACAACGCCGGGCGCATTTCTCAAAGTCATAGAGCTATACCCTACCGTCTTTACAAACAAGAAGCCCGAACGCCGACCTCGCTTCCGTCTTCCCGTCCCCATTCCACGCATCCAACCATGGCAACCCCGGTCCAGAAGAACCTCATCGAGAAGAACGCGGCCTACGCCAGCGCCTTCACCCAGGGCGACCTGGCCCTGCCCCCGGCGAAGAAGTACCTCATCGGTAAGAACAGCGGTCTTCCCCGGCACAACGGGACCATCCGTCCATCAATCCCCTCCGCTAACCAGCCCGCCCCAACGCCGGGCTATGAGAGTTTTGTCCCCCCTAAGAAGATGATGACGAATGACCTGTGTGGACTCCAACCTCCTTTTTTTCACCACTAACACTCCTCCCCGCCACGCCCCCAAAACACAGTGACCTGCATCGACGCCCGCATAGACAGCCACGCCGCCTTCGGCATCTCCCTGGGCGACGCGCACGTGGTGCGCAACGCGGGCGCCTCCGCCCGCGAGGCGCTGCGCTCCGTCGTCGTCTCCCAGCTGCTCCTGGGCACGCGGGAGGTGCTCGTCGTCAAGCACACGGGCTGCGGGATGCTTACGTTCGGGAACGGGGACGCGCACGCCCTGCTGAAGGAGACATATGGGGAAGAAGCCGCCGCGGAGGTCGCGGGGTTGGATTTCCTGCCGTTTGCGGACCTGGATGAGGCCGTCAAGGACGACGTCGCGTTCCTGAAGGGGAGCAAGGCCGTCCTAGACGTCCCCATCACCGGGTGGGTCTACGAGGTCGAGACGGGGAGGGTGAGGCAGGTTGTGTGAGGTTGTAGTTGTTGGCTGGGGAGGAAGGGAAGTGTGCGTGTTAGGTGTTGTTGGGATGCAGATTTGGCGGTGGCGTTTTCTTTTTTCCCTCAATATTGTACCGTGGACGGAGTTGTAGAGATACCAGAGTGATTGGTTACCTAGACGAGATCGAGTACAGGAGTCGAAGTCAGGTAATGCACTTGACGGGTTGACATTATTGATTGTTATATGTTCATGAGCACGTTCTTGGGATGGCCGGAACCTTCCAATCCCTCCGACGCTTTGCCGCTTAATTGCTGAACCCATTTTACAATGGCGATTACCCCTTCAAGATGGACCGAGAGGCAACCATTCGACTGGAAATATTTATTGAGCATCCTAAATACGAAGTGCATGCGGATATGGCCAGCGACATAGACAGTGGATCACGGGGTCTGCTCTCGCTGCGGAAGGGTTGGGATAATGGAAAAATATCTTGTCACAGTCATTCCCAGAAATTCATCTTCCTCGTGCCATGACCGAGGTGGCAAGCAACGTGACTTTGCGGGCTGAAGAAAGGATCGGAATCAAACGGCAAGGAGAACGAGTAAGATACTGACAGAACTCTGGAAACTCGCGTTACTAAGAACCAAAGGCTAAACAGTCCATCATGATATATCACCATGAGATTTTCAGGAAGAGGGTCAACAGATTCAACAAACGGGACCAGAAACACCCGATATATCTGGAGGCAGCGGAGTTGGCGGGACGAAAGTTCGAGCTTCTTCGTTCAACGGTCAACAGCTGCTGAAAGGCAGTTGTTGCCGTGGTGCCGGGAGGGTTACCCCTGATTCTATGCGGTAGAATTGGAGGCCCCAAATATGGCCAAGTTTGGCCATACATGATCACATCCATCAGAGAGGGGACGTGGCTTTGTTAATGGCTGAGCCCTCAGTCAAGATCCTCAGTCAAGACTGACGTGGCGAGCCGAGCGTCCTCGGAGGGATTGGGACTGTCTCCGTATAGCAACAGAGATAGAAGGGTAGGGTGCCGATGGTGCCAGTCTGGAAGTATGGCTCTTCAAAGCACACGGCTCCAGCATCGTCGAGAGCCAATGCCTGATGACAGGCAGAAGGATCCCAACTCGCTGAAGCAGCACCCAGCGACATTTCGGGTTGAGTAGGCCGATGTGGCGAAGGTTCTGACGGTCTCGCTCCAGTGGCATGCACAGATAGACAAAGGGCAGGCCGCTCTCGCCAAGCTGCCCCGTGATACGGAACGGCCCCAGCCCCTCCGGGAGTGTCAGGGACTCGGTGATGGCGAGCTGGCTGATGGTCGGGATGAGGATGTGGATGATGGGCTCGGGGCCGAGGCGCGGCTGGGCATTCTCGACGAGGAAGGCAACGAGGTCATCTAGGTCGTGGCTGTAGCCGAGGAAACGGTCGCTCAGCGGATCTGATCGGTTGATCTTGTTGAACTCGGGATGCCAGGTGGTGCTTTGGTTGAAGACGAAGAAGTAGTGAGGCGTCTCCTCACCCTGATGCTTCTCAACCATACTACGGACGAAGGAGTGGACATGGCCCGGGAACTTGTCGCCGCGGGAGTTCTCCGAGTACACGTTCTCTCCCATCTTCTCCAGGCTGCCGGCCATCTTCTCGGCCTGGTCCGCGAGGCGCCGGATCTGCGCCACAGCCGCATTGCCCGTGCCCATCCCGCCAATGGCCATGATCTGCCCATTGACATCTGGCTTTGCAAAGGACTTCATATCTATGGAGATGGACCCTAGTAGCTCGGTCATATCTGCCACTCTCGTCAAAATCTAGCTCATTGCCATCCCTTGCTGGCCTAGATGGAGATTCATGGCTGGAAGATGCTGTATGATGGCACGCCCTACTTCATCATTTATTCTGACTTGGGTCAGGGCCGTGGACAGTTGCGTCTCGTTGGCTTTGTGTTTGTTGACTGGCGTAGTTGAGAATGGCTTTCTTGACCTCAGCGAGTTCCTGCGCTGTTGCATCTTTTCCGAAGAGATTGTGCAGGCTTGATGTGAGGGTTGTGGCAGTCAAAAGCATCTCGACGACCTTCCAAGCATACTCAATGGAGACTGCAGCCATGATTCCTAGCTTAGTGTGAGCCTGAGATGTTCCAAGGCAGTGACGAAATAAAGAAGACTTGAGAGGGAGAATGAACAGAGATAACGCCTGTCGATGTTAACAAACTAAAATCTATATCAACAGCAACGAGAGTAAGAATTTTGGATTCTATGGGGTTCGGCAATGCTACTAGGCAGCAATGAATGCCAACTAAGCAACACAAGTATTGCTGCCTAATACTGTCTCCCTCCGTCCAAACTTCCAACCAACATTCGTAGGTTGGTTGGACGTTCTGTCTGAGCAGGAAATGTAGGTGGGTAGTTGGGATTTGGGGAGGTCTGGGAGCGGTAGGCCCACGAGTTCAAGTGTGTCACTAAGAAGTCTAGATAAAGTCTTGGTGGCGTCTCAATTGCCAATCAGTAAATGGGATCGTGGCGCAGTTGGCTAGCGCGTAGGTCTCATAGTCTTCAATGTCTGTGATCCTATCAACAAGATCGGGTTATCCTAAGGTCGTGAGTTCGAGCCTCACCGATCCCACATTACCTTTTGGTTTTGAGTCTGGGTGCCATTGTGACTTTCATGTTGACTCGGCAATTTTTTTAAGAATTATTTTCGCGCTTGTGTCGTAGGTATCGACAGAGATGGCATGTGCGGATTACATAGGAGTTCCTCTCCTATCGCTTGTCAATCAATACCTATGATCGGTGGGCTTTTTACGGGGTACCCGCAAGCACTGACCATTGGAATTAAGCTGCCAATCTGAGAGAATGCTGAAGTGACCTTGGGAATTAAGCAAAGTAAGGTATGCGACAGAAACTGGTGATCTTGAGCGCGTGTGGGCTTAATAAACAAACGGAGCACGAAGAACAAAAAGCAAAGGATTGAAACACTCCGATACGGGGAATCGAACCCCGGGTTCGGCAGTGAAAATGCCGGATGTTAACCACTACACCATATCGGAGTTTTTGTGTTCCATTCGTCAGTTGATCGAAGATCAGGGTGGCATGGTATAACAAGCTTTGCCGTGGCTGTTCAGAATTGGCGTCTTCCTCTGGATCGAGTCATTCATCTTCGGTAGCGTTTTCCGGCGTTGGTGGCAAGCATGTTGTTGGGGGTGGAACCACACTAAGAGATTGGCCTAAGTTGTTGACCAACGGTGGGCAGGCAGCCTATGCAAGAATTGGAGGTCACCCCAACCAGAAGACCTACCTGCGGGCACAACCTATCGAGCCATTGCGAGGGTAGCTTGTGCTCGCGTGGGAAAGGGGCAGGGTCCTATCACATGCCAAATGCCCCTGAAATCCAGGTTGTCCTCCCCTAACGCTCCAGCAACTTCAAGGCCAACTCACTGTGGGCTATTGTGTGTTCGTATGGTTTAAATACCTGGGTAGGTAGGCAGTGCTGTGTAAGCCCCTATCATGTAGACAGGAGACGCGATTATTTTAGTCTTTTCTGGAACTTACAACAGCGTCTTGGGAACAAGTCCATTCAGCCACATGGCACGATCTCTGGGTGGGAAGCAGGGAGCTGTAGAGTGGTATAGAAAATATCAACAAGGCGAAAACACTATCAAGATATAAAGAAAATCTAAAAAAAGGTACTGGGAATTTGATGGGGAAGCAGGGACGCATAGAGAAAACAAAAATACGAGCTCTTCCTTCCCAAGGAACCAAGAAGAAGAAAAAGAACCCAAGACAGCCAGTCCATCGCCACCAAAAGGCCCCGAAGGACTCTAAATGATGCGCTGTCGTGCGTGTCCGATAATGGGAAAGGGGGTATTTGGAGCGTCAGGCAATGAAGGAGAGTAGTGAGCCGTGATATTAGGAAGAAGGCAATGCCCCCAAGGCAGCCCATCCAAAGCCGCGAGGAATCATCATTGCACCGGCGTCGGTCACAGTCCCTTCTCCTTCTCTGACTTTGGCACGTTGGGAGCGTCGGCCGCCGCGGCCTCGGCGGTGGACTTGTCCCTCCGCGGCCCACCGTCCGTCGACGTCCCGCGCTTATCCTTGCCCTTCTCCTTTTTCTTGGACTCCTTGTCCTTCTTGATGGCCGCCTCGGCAACGAGCTGCTCGAAGGCCATGTAGTCGCCTTCTTCTTCCGCAGTACGTGCCGCCTGTTATAGAGAATGTGTGTTAGATAAGCATCCTGGATAGCCTGACTTGCTCCCGTACCTTCTCGGTCGTCGTATGTTCTCACCGTTAAGGGGGGGGGGGGCGGCTGGGAATCTCAAGGAGGAACAAAAGGGGGATGCAAAACAGACGAATGCAGTGGACAAATACACACCTTCGAGCAAATATCCCCAACAAGCACGAGCGCCTCGGCCCGCTCGAGCCTCTTCGCCAGCGGGACCTTCTTGTCGTTGAGCACGGCGTCGCAGACCTCCCTCAGGACGCTCTGGATCTCGAACTTGGAGCCCCGCCACGCCGCGGTGAGGATCTTGCCCGTGACTCGCCTCTCGTACTCCATCTTCCTCTCGTCCGTCCAGTCCTCCCCGCCCTTCTCCTCCATGCGCGCCATCTCCTCCATGGTCTGCTGGGCGTCGATGGCTGAGGAGATGGTGTTCCACGTCTCCTTGACTAGGTTCCCCTTGTCCTTGATGCGCGAGAAGAAGCCGCCCATGCCGAAGAGCTTCTGCGACCGCAGTAGCGCCGTCGCCTTGGATATGTACGTCGCCCCGATGGCGTGCAAGATGTCCAGTCCGAAGCTTTCCATCTTGAGGTTCTCCACCTCGAGCCGCGTCTTCTCCCGGAACGCCCGTGTCACGTCGACGCCCTTGTCCGTCTCCGTCCAGACGCTGATGCGGTCGATCAGCTTCCGCGCCAGCGTGTCCACCCTCTCCTGCCTGATGCGCGCCCGCTCCTTCTCGTACGCCGCCAGCTGCTCCCGCTGCTCCCGGCTCAGCGTGGCCTTGGCCTTCTTGTCCCGCGCGGCCCGTCCTGCAGGGTCGTCCGCGTTGGCCGTCGTCGCGGCCGAGTTGCCGGCTCCGTCGTCAGAGGCGCGGTCCATCAGGGCGGGCCGGAGCGGGATCGCGTGGCGGCCGGGTGTCGAGCGGCCAGAGGCGGAAGGGGCCGGGGTGGAGGACCGAGATTGTGAAGGGGAGGGGGAGAGACCTGGGCCTTTTTCCCCGGTGAAGGTCGTATTAGTAGGCGTCGCGTTGGCGGACGGCGCCTGCTTCTCGTCCTCAACGACGACGGAGGGAGGGGCCGATCCAGCCGTCTTCATGCTTTCCTTGACAGCCTCATCCGTGCCGGGGAAGTCCGAGTCGTCGCCCGCGGCGGCAGCAGCAGCGGCGGCCTCTGCTTCTTCCTCGGCCGACAGCGTGATGTCCATCGTGGCTGTCAGGTCCTTCATGAGGCTGATCTCGCCGATCCAGTCGACAAAGGCGTCCCCGCCGAAGATGGAGGTGAAGAACTCAGCTGGGTCGGCAAACCCTTCCGAGGGCTTCGCGTGGTCCTTCCCATACTTGTCGTAGGCCTTGCGCAGATCCTTGTCAGATAGAACCTGGTATGCCTCGCCGATGGCCTGGAACTTTGCGTGCGCCGTCGGATCGTTCGGATTCTTGTCGGGGTGGTGGATGATCGCCAGTTTGCGATAGGCTTTCTTGATCTCTAGCTCTGTTGCTGCAGGCTGGACCCCTAGCTGGTCGTAGTAGCTGGTGTCGACGACCATGGTTGCGATCGGCGTGTTGTTGTTTGGTGCTTGGGTGCCCCCTCTCCTTTTCCTTGCCCTTCGGTTTACACTTAGCTTCTTTCCCGCTAATGTAGCCTTTGCTGCTTGGTGCGGGGAGGATGGATGGCGGCCTGAACTCAGTTGGATCTGCGTTATGTATGCACTTTGCCCGATCAACACCAGAGAACACGGAAAGAAGAGAAAAGCGAACAATGGAAAAGAAAACAGCGAAATACAAATGCCGCCAGTTGGGTTGAGATGATGGATTGATCAATGCCTAGCCTAGGTGCTTATCATTGTTATTCTTCATTTTATTTCAGCACCCTCAGCCCCAGCATTACGTCGTTGCTAGTCCAGGTATCCGTACACCTCATGGTGTTCTCTCACAGAGGCAGGATCCACTAGTAGCACTAGTATTCCACCTCAGGCGTCAGTCTCACAGCGCTGAGCTGTCGGGTATGGCGCGGTGGTGGTGTGGGGCACGTCAGGCTGTACTGCTATCGCCCCTGAGGCCACCATTGGTTCGTTTAGTTCTAATGTTTTCAATAGTATCCATACAATACAATACCTACTAGCACCAGCCATCAAAGTCTCAGAGGATAGGACCAATGTTTACATTTCACACGCATGTGTGCCAGCTAGAATAGTACTGCGAAAGAGCTGTAGCACTCATCTTGCGATCTCCGAATTACTTATCGCAGCTCAGGGGTGTTCCATCCCTTCTACTGCGCAAGGTGTACAGCAATCTCACAGCCTCACTGTAGGTGTCATCCGTTGACGTGGCCGAGTATCCGAGTGGGTAGGCATCAAATATCGGCATCCGCCACCGGGGGCTATCATGACGACACCGGAGGAACCGAGCACCGAAATGTCCAGAGTACACGACTTCTGCCTCGGGACTGACTGGTCGACGTGCTTCCAACCCCAAAATTACAATATCATGAATCCTCAAGTCCTTACATCATGAGACTTCCCTCCTTTTCGCGAAAAGAGTTCCGCGAGGGGCCAATGGTGATGAGGGGAGAGGGTTGGGGAAAAAAAATATAAACGCAAGAAGAAATCCTCAGTTTGCGAGTTAATATTCTCAGAAGATCTAGCTTAGTATATGTCCTTTCCTCACCAACCTATCGGCGTTTTTCGGTCTGCTTGTTTGGGTATCTAATGGTACATAAAGGTTGGGATCAAGTAAGTCGGGTTATTAACAAAGGAGAAAAATACCAGATATGGGATGGGTTGCTTTAAGGTATGTAACAAGCCGGCGTTAGTATAACCCGGGCTACTCTTGAGCCCGTTAGCTCGTGGGTATCGATGTTGGAAAGGGAGGGCGGATGACGGGCATAATAGACGCCGCCGTGTCTCATGTCGACCCTGTCATGATGTTTGTACCCAAATAGTGATTATAAACGCCGCCCCGTGGATCCGAATATTCGATCCGTATGATGATAGAGAAAAAAGAGGTGCGGGTACGCGCGAAGATATTACCCTGGGATAGGGCCCCTTGATCCGATACAAAGATGCTAAGGAGATACCATGAGTGGTGATGTGTTGGATGTTGGATTTGGTATTTTTTTCTTGAGCCATTTCAAAACTTTGGTGAAAAGAAAAAAAAAACATCATCCAGGTAGTGCGGCTGTCGTCGAAGACTTCTTCTGCCTCGAGACAGTGAGAGAGGTGAAAGAGGGCCGAGGGCAGGGTGGACATCATCCCCCGTCACCAGGCAGGTCGATTCCACTATCCCGATCCTGCGGCTCCTTGCTGAACCCGGCGACGGTATCATCGTGCCCAAAATCGACCACGACGGCATGCATCTCCTCCGCTTCCCGCACCACCGCCGCCTCGTCGTCGTCGTCCTCCGCATCAGCGGGGGCGACGAGCACGTGCCCTCCGAGCTCGACGTCGCTTACGCGGACTTGGTACTCGAGCGCGCGCTTCCCCTCCTTGATCAACTCCTCCGTCCAGCCGAGGCACCGCTTCAGGCTCTGGTTGATCTTCTGGCTGTCCACCAGAAGCTGCTGGTGCTTTGAGAGGTCAAGCTGGAGCCGCTTCTCATCCCGCTTGCGGTGCCGGGCATCGCGCTCCGCCATGGTGTTGGGGCTGAACTGCTGGCTGGATGAGCCCGAGCCGTACTCGGAAGAGTCTGACAGATCCGACTCCTCGAGTCCGTCCTCCTCATCCTCCTCGGCATCGGACTCCTCCTCGCTAAGATCCTCGAGCCCTATACGGGGATCCAGTAGGGGCCCTTCGACCGTGATGTCAGAGGCGGCACGGCTGTTTACCGACGCGAGGGAGAGCCTCCCCGAGCGAGAGAGCCTCCTGTAACGCCTCAGCTCTGCCGTCTGCTTCCTCAGCTGGCGCTCCAGGGTGCGGTTGATGGCTTCCAGACTGGCGTTGGTTATCTGGAGGTCCTGGACCTTGCGCTCGCGGCGGGCATTGGTCACTAGCTCATCGACGGCATCGCTCGCCTTAGTCGGGCTGCGCGGCCCGTTCTGGGATGAGTCTTCGTCGTCGGCCTCCTCGGAGAAGTCATCGGCGGCTTGCAGTATGCTGGCGAAGCTAACTGTTGCGTTGGACAGGCCAGCAGTCGGCGACGAGACCTCCGAAGACGGATACGAGGAGACCATGCGGGCCAGGGGCAAAGGCTCGGCTATTATTAGGGACCCTGCCCGTGCATGTCCCCTACTCGGCCTTGAGTAACCCTCATTGCTCAGTTGGCGGGAGAGTAACGGGCTGGACACCGAGGAGTGAGCTGTCGACGGCGTTGCCACTCGACCGAGCGACACTGGCAGCGAGGCTGTGCTTGGGTTCTGCGCCGTTGGTGGGTATGCCGGCTGTTTCAATGGAGACACTGGCCGCTGGATGAAGTAGCCAGAAGTCGGCGAGGCGATGGTAGTGGCAGTGGCTGTGGAAGGACGTCCTGTGGTGATCTTGGAAGATATCGATATTGTAGATGGCGGCCTTGCTGGCGGTGCTGTGAACCTCGACGAGGGTAGTGCGTCCGGAGCCCCGTTAGCGTAGAAAAATTTGCTGGACAAGGCGTCGGCCTGTGACGAATGTAACGAAGGTAATGGCGCAGGGCCTCCGAGCACGGGGGTGGTTGCTGCCGGGCCGGGGCTGGGGTTTGGATTTGAGGGCAGGCTGCTGCCATTTGCAAAACAGAATGTCGACGCCTTCTTGGGCGCCGGGAACGCCCTTGACGGCGGGCCTGCTGTCGGAGCACTGCCAACGGTGCTTTTCGCCTCGCTGGCGTAAAAGAACTTGGAGTCGGCGACGGGCCCGCCTGGCCGCGCCACCTCCGGGGATGGACTGAACGTCACGACCTGTCGCCTCAAGCCATCGCCGTCCGCCCCATGTGCTGAATGTGAATGCCAGCTATCAATTGCCTCCGGCTGTGGAGTGCCGTTCGGGGTTGTGTTCGTACTGTCCACGCGACTCTGTCTTGACCCGGATCGTGGCGTGATGTTCGTGTGATTGTTGAAGAAAGCGGAGACGGGCGATGCGAACTCGTCCCGCGGTACATCCCGCGGCGCATCGTGGTGGCTGAAGCTGTTGTTGCTTAATGAGGAGTCCGGCCTTGGTGTTCGTCTGGGGAGGGGGGTTGTGAGCACTGTGGGAGGGCGTTGGTGTGGTTGTTGCTGTTGCTGCTGTGGAGTTGCTGTCGTGGTGATGTTTGTTGTTCTGGCCGATCCCGATGCCCCTGCAATCTTCGGCGTCAATGGCGCTTTGTTGATCGGCTTTCCCAGAGTTGGCAACTGTGGTTGTCGTGACGCGCTGTGCGATGGCATTTTTGTCGTCTTTGCCGCCATTGGGGGTGAGTATCTCATTGCCCGCTGGGTTGATGTTGGTTTCGGTGTCGCGTTCACGGTAGCTACCGGCGAGGATGCAATTGCAACATTTCGATCTTTTTGCCGCAGGGGAATCCGATACTGAGACAACAGCGCCGTGCTCCGAGTCGCTGTGGCGGTAATCCGAGCGTTCGTGAGGGATGGTGTTTTAGCCGTCAACGCGGCTGCTGATGGCCTTTTCTTGATGGCATTGACTTCGAATTTCTCGGTCCCCTTGCCCTCGGCGTTGTTCCTCTTGCCCGTGGTCTTTACGTTCGAGAGTGAAGAGCTTGGCCGCGATGTCGGTTTGGTGCTTGTGTTGAGAGGTTGCATCTTGGCCTTGTTTGTCTGCCGCCAATTGCGACCTTTTTACTGGCTGACATTGCCGGGTGTTGGCAACCCTGATAGTGGGTTGTCCACTGACACCCTAGGGCCTATTTCACCCGTGTGTCGGCGCTTTCCACAGGCTGAGATCTAGGTAATAACCTGCAGTCCGCTGTAGAGAACAGGCCATAAATCGAAAACGAAGGATTCTGCCTCGGAAACTCTAGGGAACTCTGCGCCTCCCGTTTGAGGAAAGTTGAAGCTATCAAGAATCTCATGAGCGTGGAACATGTCGTTCAGACAGTAGGAAATCACTTCGAAGTAAACACTTTCTTGTTATTTATTCTGTTTCACTACGTGACCTAAGTCCAATCTCATTCGTTTTGTTTATACTTTATGCGTTAAATGCAGAACCCGCCTGTCCCAGGCTCCTCATCCCGGCCATTCGCGTCATACAGCGCCCCCATCCTTGTCTCTTAGGACCAGCCAAATATAGCGGGGTTCTCACAAGGGTTGCACGCATCCATGAGCACATGTTTGCGGGACGAACCTAAGTCGCTGACATCTGCAACACCTGTTGGCTGGCCTCTGGACCAGTGAGGCATCATCCGAAACTCGACGCTCAACCGCGAGTGATTACGAAGTATTTCCATTCTTTCCTGCAGGAGAGCTCTAAGATCGCGACTCTCTTCCTGGCTCGTTTCACGGGTTGCGGCGGACGGGTCACAGTATCCATCCATCCACCCTCTCACTCTTACCTTCTCCTCGTCTTTGCTGCCCCGGTCCGATGATGCGATAACATTCTAGGCCTGCGCTACTCCCTTCTAATACTATGGGGGTCATCGGAGTCTCCATCATTCTAGGCGCTGTAGTTTACTTCATCACCCGCCCGCGCCCATTTGTGCGTTTCTTCTGGACTCTCTGGGGGCAGTCGCAGGTCTCCAGAGTCGAGAATGGCAGCACTGCTGGGTGTACCCAACATGGTAATAAAACAGAAGGACTGCAGCGCAATGACAAGAATGGAGAGAAAGGGACAAAGCGGCCAGATCCGGACGAAACGAAGCAACGAACAGGTCAGACACCACAGGTGACCTTCGAGGACGAACCGGACGATGACGGCCAGGAGACACCCAAGGCGACGGCCGAGGTCCCCTTGGATCCCATCCCGACATTTTCCCTTTCGTCGTCGATGGACGAGCATGAGGGCGAGCACGAGGATGAGCATGAGGACGATCACATCCCCCCACCGAAGCTGTTATCCTCTCCTCCCGCGTTATCCGTCCCGTCTGCGGCCTCAAGCGCACGGGCCGCGTCCTCGCCCGGGTCGATGCCATCACCTCCGCGGCCAGGCCTGATGGCGCCTCCCCCGCGCATCGGCCTGATGGCACCGCCGCCACTCCCGCGGCCGGGGGGCCTCCCCTCCATCGCCCAAACAAATGGCGTTGCCACAACGTCGAGCCCACTGTCCCGGTCGACCCTCCCGATCCCGAACCGCGGTCCTCCTTCTTCTTCTTCCTCCTCCTCCTCATCACTCGCCCCACCACCGACAATAAAAACCAAGCCCAAAAAGTCCTCGCGACTGGTCGCCCTCGCCCCGGGCCACTCCCCGCTCGACTGGGCGCGGATATCGGGCCCCAACGCGGACCTGCGCAACCTCCCGCCCCAGACGCCCTACCTGCGCGTCACCCCCTCGATGCTGAAGCACCACGACGGGCGGAAGGGCCGCGATGCGTGGAGCGCGTTCGGCGGGCGCGTCTACAACGTCACTCCCTACGTGGATTTCCACCCGGGGGGGGAGGGGGAGCTGCTCAGGGGAGCGGGCAAGGACGCCACCAAGCTGTTCGCCGAGATCCATCCGTGGGTCAACTATGAGACCATGCTGGCCGCCTGCTTGGTGGGCGTGCTGGTGGACGAGGGGGAGGGTGGTATGGGTGGGGGTAGAGCCAAGGAAGGGACTGGCTCCGGTGCTGAAAGCAAGATGGACGAGATGGACTGAGCATGGGCCATCGGAGGAATTCACGTCGGGCACGTCGGGCACGCCGGGTTATGCAGGTGCATGCGCACCATTTCCCGCCCATCTGCACAGAGCTCAACAGATCCATATAAAGCATCGTGCTATACGCCAAGAAGAGCACCACCAGATGGCCTGTTTGCTCCATGTCCACCCCAAGCAAAGATTAGATACCTAGATAGATCCAGACTCGAGTAGTGGTAGAGATAAGAGATACCCCATCATGATCATTATCGCGCAGAGCAAATAAAGCGCGCCGACTCGCAGAAGCGCACCCCACACCACTCGATCACAAGGCAACCCTAACCAGCCAGACAGGTTATCTATCTCCTCCCCCACCTGAAACCCCCGCCCTCTTCCTCATCGCTGTCATCGTCACTATCCGCGACCTCCCTCCGAGGCTTCTTGGCCGCAGGCGCAGCCCGAGGCGGCGTAGCGGCTGGCCTCTTGCCGCTGGACCTGGCACTGGCACCGCCGGTGCTGGCGCTCGCCCTCGTAGCCCGCTGCGACTGCCTCGTCGGAGCAGCCGCCGTCGTCGTCTTCTTCCTCGCCGCCACCGAGTCCTGCGTGGTCCTGTCCGTCAAGCCCCGCGGTTGCGTCCGACTCTGCGACTCCCTCAGGTTCGCCTTCTCCGCAGCCTTGGCCTTCTTGGTGCGGGGCAACGCGGCCGCCTCCATGCCGGGAATGCTGTCTTCGGCGGCGTCGTCTTCGTCCTCGTCGAGTTCGAGGATGTCCGACTCCCCCACCTCATTGGCGACCTCGTTGTCGTTGCTGTCACCGTCGCTGTCGACGACTCGCCTCGAGTGCGGGGCCCTCGTCCGTGCCATCGCCTTAGACGACGACGACTCGGGGGCGCTCGCTTGGCTCTGCACGCCCTTGTCTCTGTCCTTCCTCTTGCCGCCCCGCTGGCTCGGCTCGTCCTCGAGCCAGTAGTCGTCCCCGATCCCGTATGCCTTGTTCTTGGCCTCCTCGTAGCCGACGATGACCCTCCTGGCGGGGAGCCCGACGGCCTGCCCTTGCTTCCTGAACTTCTTGAAGTTCTGCCTCCCGTTCCACTTGGGGTCCCACCGCCCCTCGGCGACGTCCTGTGTCCGCGTCCTGCCGCCGCCGCCACCACCGGGGGGACGCCTCACCTCCATGTCCTCCACGATCGTGAGCCGACGTATCTCCACGGCGTCCACCCCGTCCTCGGGCAGCTGCGCCAGCCGCTCGGTCTCCTCCTTGGCCCTCGCCTCCCTCTCCTCGAGCACCAGGCGCGCGTGGTCCAGGACCGCGCTGTCGATAGCGCCCTTCTTCTTGCCCCGCCCGCCGGCGCCGCCCGCCGTCGCAGCCGCCGGCGCCGCGGACTCCTCCGCTGGCGCCGGTGGGGGCTCCGGGGCCACCGCATCGACGCCGCCGTCTTCGCCCCGCGCCGGCCTCCGCGTCAGGTCCTCGCCGGCCGCGATCCGCCTCCGCTTGACGGCCGCCGCCGCGGGGGCCACCTCCTGCTCCGCCGGGACGACCGGGGCGCCGCGCTTGCGCGTCGCGCGGCGGGTGGCAGCGGCCGCGTTGGTCTCCTCCTGGGGCTCGACCTGCGAGACGAACATGTCCTGAGACTGGGGCTGCGGCGGCGATGGTGGAGGTCGGGGCGGCTCCTCGGCGGCCTCATCCTCGTCGTCTCCCCTGTCAAACCCCCTAAACCGTCCTCGTCGGCCCCTCGTCCTACGCGGAGGCGTGTCCTCCCTCTCGGGGGGTGTCGCCTCCGGGGCTTCGACGACAACGGCCGCCTCGACAACATCCATCACATCGGTATCGGGGGCAGCAGGAGCAGCAACACCACCCGCAGCAGCAGCCCTAGCCGGGCTCCTTGCCTGCGCTCTCGCACTCGAAGACTGGGGCTGGGGCTGACGCTGCGCGGGAGCCAGCATCTCCGTCTCCGTCTCGAGCGGGCGCCTCAGCATCCCTGCCTGGTTGGCCAGGATCGCGTCGAGGAACTCCCTCTGGTCGATCATGCGGTGGTCCAGCCGGAGCGACACGGAGGTGATGAAGCCGACGTACCAGTCGAACGTGTCGACCTTCCTCGGGGGTGCCCACCGGACTACGACGACGCCCTTGCCCTCGCTCCCGCCCTCGAACTCGCCAAGGCCCTTCTCACCGGCCACCTCCTTGACGTAGCGCACGAAGTCGTCGACCTCCGTCTCCCCCGGCACGACCTGCCTCAGCAGCGCCTTGCCATTGCCGTTGGTGATGGCCGCCGCTAGGTTGTCGTGCTGCGCCTTGTCGATGAAGATGAACGTGTACCCGTCGAAGACCTCGGCCCTCCTCCGGTCGGGCGCGTACGCGTCGGGGGGCCTCTCGCCGGGCTCGTCGCCCCGCGGGGACAGGAAGTCCAGAGGGTTCGGCCAGTTGACGTCGAAGTCCTCCTCTAGGCGGCTCGTGTCGGGCCCCAGCTGAGACCCTGCATCCCCAGGCACAGGGCGCGCGGCGTCTAGCACCGCCTGCAGGAATGTGTCCATCACGATGTACCGCCCGTTGATGAGGGCCTGGAGCCCCTTGGAGGTGTTCCTCTTCTTGGAGACGACGTGCGTCGTCAGGGCCAGGTCGTAGTCGGGTATGTACTTGATGTCGAGCTGCTCGAAGTCCTGGCGGAGCTTCGCCCAGGGGTCGGACTGCAGCTCGCGGGTCGTGAAGGAGAAACTGAGGACGATGGGGTTCCACGAAAGACTGTGTAAGGGTGGATTCGCCCACGTTAGTCGGGAATACAGGTGAGGGAGGTTTAGATGCGAGGGGTTAGGTAGAGGCGACGTAGAGGCTGCGAGCACACACCGGAAGAGTTTGCTATAGTGGCCCAGCTTGATCTCGTTGGTCGGCTGGGTTATGACATGGGAGGTGCCTTTGATCTGCACCCCGTTGACCAAGGTACCGATCTTTGTCTTCAGATCCTCAATCGTGACTGTGGATCGACTGAGGCGGTTTTGCTGTCCGGACAAACCAGGGGAAACATAAGATTCAGCATATGCACAAAGTTGCGCCACTATTGCCAGGTCAAGCACATACCCCGTCACCATCTTTGACATTGTCAATCCGAATCGTTATGTGTTTCCTCGAGATAGTCTTGTCAGAAACAACCAACGTGCCCGCTATCGGGTTCGACTTATTGTTAGCAGAAGCCGCAAAAGTGATCAGCTCCCGGGATTGAAGGGCTGAGCATACGTTCTATGCTCGTGCGGCCGAATAGATAGGTCTTTCCTGGGCGAAGCCACAGTCGGCGCCCTACTCATTGGATCTAGGCTATCAGTATACGATAGTGGCATGGCACAGAATTGGATCCAGATAGCACTAGCACTGCTCGAAGCTCACCTCCGAAGACATCGCCATCGTTTTCAAGGAGCCACATCTTCTCGGGCCATGTAGCCAAGTCGGCGAGACATCCGATACTGTTGACTCGGGCATGCAGGCTGCTCGCTCAGCTCAACGACGGTGTCGCGGTGTATGAGGTCATCCATCCAAGATCAAAGCCGGGGAAATAAATTTTGAATGCGCGGGCATCGTGTTGGGCCGCAAGGCAAACGCGCCTGGATTAACGCGGTAGAGGTGCCACCTCACGTGACAGATTTGGATTTCAGGTGCACGTGCAGGGATATGCGAAATTGCGTCCAATCTGCAAGCAAATTCATGGAAACAGCCATCCAGGCGGTTGATTAGGGAATGTCAAGTTGCTTTTGTTCTTTTTTCCAGTTCTCTATCTGCATCCCGATCACATGGTAGCCTAATGTGGGATATCACAGGTAGCACACGGGATGTCAAACGCCAGCAGGGTTTCCTGCAATATCTAAATGCTCCCGTGTGAATAGTACCCAGACGAAGGAAGCCTCATCGAAGGATGCCGCTCTACTGGACGCCAGATGCCTTCATCCTCTCGAAGCACTGCCTGTACGCGAGGTGAATCTCGGGGATCTCGAAGCCGTACTCCTTGAGCTTGGTGGTCAGCTTGGTGGTGTCGAGCTCGCAGTTGCTGCGGCCGGCCTTGATGACCTTGGCCTGCTCCTCGAGGCTGAAGTTCTTCCAGGCGAAGCTCGGGCGCACAATCTCCTTGAAGAGCGACAGGACCTCGTTGTGAGAGATGGCGCCCGGGTTGGTGAAGTTGTAAATGCCCGTGTCCTTGTGCTCGGCCATGGCGATGGATGTCGGCAGGAGGTCGTGCAGGATTGTGTTGCTGTTAGGAATGTCGACTACGCGCTCGTACTTGCTGATCTTGGTGACGAAATTACGGGAGTGCAGGTCATCACTGACAGGCATGCGAAGGCGGAGGATCAGGCAGTTGTTGTAGTGCTTCATGACCTGCCGGGGGAGAGAAAGCGAAAGGGTCAGCAACGCGCTAGCACGCGGTACAAGCAGCACCCCTCGAGACTATCTCGAGATCTATGTGCGAATGTAATCAAGGAAAACGGGGAGGCTTCTCACCTCCTCAACATGGGCCTTGGTCTCAGAGTAGAAGCTGCCGTTAAAGTTGGCTTTGTCGGTCTCGACGAAGCCCGGGCCGCCCCAGGGGTGGGCATCGTCGTACTGGTAGATGCAGCCGGTCGCGAAGACGGTGATGTGAATACCCTTCAAGAAGCAGGCGTCCGTCAGGTTGATGGTGCCGATCACGTTGGACCGCACAGTAGCTTCCTTGTTGTCCTCGCACCAGTCGACGTTAGGGCGGCCAGTGCAGCCGGCGCAGTTGAGCACGTGCGTCGGCTTGACCTTCTCCAGCTCGGCGATCACACTCTCACGGTTCTCCATGCGGACAGTTGTCGTTAAGACCTCCTTGCCCTGCTTCTTCAGGATCTCCTCCAGGTGGCCGGCAACCCAGCCCTGGCCACCCCAGATGAGAAAGCGGTCGGCCATTGTTAGGTAGGAGTCTAGCAGCGAGAAGTACCGGAAACGGGGAATGTGTCTTCACGGATTGAGAGCTAGCAGAGTGGCACGAGGAGCAGGTGGTCCCGGAAGATAAGATCGTGGAAAGTTGGACGCTGGAAGGAATTAAGAAAGCATCTACCCTAACCAGCGGTGAGCTCTTGTATACCTATGACGGCTGGGTGCACTGCAGGATGTAAGGGGCTCTTTTGGGGTACGACCTCGTACTGCTTACCACACCTACAAAGTGGCACGGATTGATGAGGGGCAAAAGCTCCCCCCAGGAGAGAATTGAGGGGGCTGAAGGGTCTAATGTGGCGACCCCACCAGAATGTGGGTCCCATCTATACGCTGTAGGCATTATGGAAGCGCTTGAAGGCCTAGCCACTGGTATTGAACCCGGTCATGGCATCAATTTCATTTGGCAAATATGTCTGGCATCAAATCCATGGATGACAGACAAGTCCTATCAAGACCGAGTTGAGATCGAGAATCAATGCAACGAGAGATGGATACACCCATAGGCCGGCACTGCCGGCCCGGGGGTGAGCACCTACTTACCAACTGTGTATTGCTTGTATTCATTTCGCAACTTACGGATACTTACCTAGGTAGGTACTATGTGCTAGAAGGGCTTATAAATGCCTACAGTCTGTCGACCTCGCTCGAGTGTATCGTAAGCCGGAAGACGGACGGCTATTGTGCCATCTCCTTATCCCGGTGTTCGAATCGCCATGGACAATGCGACCGAGACATCATTCCACGACAAGATCTCGCGAATCTAGCAGACATCAGACTGCTTTGAGAATCCATGCCTTTCCCGTAGGAGTGTCCAGCCACAAGTTTGGATCTACCCCTCATCCATTCCGTTGATCCGCCACACAAGGGCACTGATCGGGTGGAGAGTCTTGGCAAGCACTTGAAAAATGTTGACAGCTGTCAACGGGAAATTAAGCCCGTTTATCCGACGCTCGTCAACCCACCTACCCTGTAATTAGGGCGGCAGCACACACCCCAAATCTTGAGAGGTCCAGTGACAGTCCGATTGTTTATTCGGCCAACCAAGACTAGCAAATGCTCTCTGCGCAAAATCACAGCTGCAAAACCAGCGGTCGGGGTGCTCAGAGCATCTTGGAGAACCCTTTAACGTCATACCTAGGTTTCTGCCGCCTCTCGTGCCTCTTCCGTGCTCACTTCTGCTTGTTCCTCAGATGTAGGGAGTCACGCATTGACCAACTTTATTATTAAGACTCACCGTGACGAGGACAAGCAAGCCAGCAAGCAAACCCGCGGGATCCAGCCTCTTTAAGTGACGACCTAGCCGTCCTTCTCCTTTAAGCTTCAAAAACAGCACAAGTCCAAAGGATACAGCTGCTGCAGAACAACAGAGAAACGGTTGATAGCCTTTGATCCTCTAAGAGTTCTGTCAAGATGGTGTCCGCTAAGACGGTTGCCTACCTCCTCGTCCACCCGGCGGAGCTTCGGGCAATTCTTCAATGGTACAATGACACTCCAAAATAGAACAGGCTACCCAAGATTTCCCCTGCGGAAATGACCTGCGAATAAGACCTGACAGTGTACTCTTGATTAGGAAGATATGGCACGAACCGGTCCACGTCCGGGACCCCAAGAAGGAGACTCCCACAGAGAAGCACTGCTTCGAGCTCCTCGACTTGACGTCCCGCAGCTTCGCTGCCGTCATCCAGGAGCTCCATCCTGAGCTGCTGATGCCGATCTGCCTCTTCTACCTCGTTCTCCGCGGCCTCGACACCATCGAGGACGATATGACGATCGATATTAAGAAGAAGGAGCCTCTGTTGCGCAACTTTGCGGATAATATGGAGAAGGAGGGCTGGACGTTCACGGAGAACGGGCCGGACGAGAAGGACCGCGAGCTGCTCGT
This sequence comes from Pseudohalonectria lignicola, assembly GCA_003049395.1. NCBI lineage: Eukaryota > Fungi > Ascomycota > Sordariomycetes > Magnaporthales > Ophioceraceae > Pseudohalonectria > Pseudohalonectria lignicola. The sequence goes on from PYSP01000139.1 coordinate 36,795, forward strand.
ACACTTTGACGACGTCGGGCACGAGCTCAGGCTCATGAAGAAGCCGTACTACGAGATCGTGCGCGACATTACGGTCAAGATGGGCAATGGCATGGCGGACTACGCGCTCAATGCGGAGCACAACAACGACGGCGTTAACACCATCGCTGACTACGAGCTGTATTGCCACTACGTGGCGGGGCTCGTGGGTGAGGGGCTGACGCGCCTCTTTGTGACGGCGAACCTGGCGAACCCGAAGCTAATGGAGAGGCCGGACCTAACCGAGTCAATGGGCCAGTTCCTCCAGAAGACCAACATCATCCGGGACGTGCGCGAAGACTGGAACGACGGCCGGCGCTTCTGGCCCAAGGAGATCTGGAGCAAGCACGTGGACAAGTGGGACGACATCTTCAAGCCCGAGAACCGGCAGAAGGCGCTCAACTGCTCCTCGGAGATGGTGCTCAACGCGCTCAAGCACGCGGACGAGTGCCTCTACTATATGGCGGGGATGAAGGACCAGTCCGTCTTCAACTTCGTCGCCATTCCGCAGACCATGGCCATCGCGACGCTGGAGCTCGTCTTCCGGAACCCGGCCATCTTCAAGCGCAACGTCAAGATCACCAGGGGCGAGGCGTGCGGGCTGATGATGAGCTCGACCCAGAACCTCAAGACGGTCTGCGGCGTGTTCCGCGACTTCGCCAGGAGGATACACAGGAAGAACGACCCTCGGGATCCCAACTACGCCGCCATCAGCGCCCATTGTGCCAAGGTAAGTACGGCTCTTTTGCAGCATGCGATTGATCTAGGGTCATCGAGACGGCTTTTGCTGACCAAGCGGGTGGTGATACCCTCCATCAAGATCGAGAAATTCATCGAGACAATCTTCCCGACTCAAGACCCCAAGGCGATTCAGGCTCAGAGGGAGGGAATTCAAGACCCCATGAAGCAGCCTGCCATGGACACAGGGGAGGCGATCTGGTTGCTATTAGCTGTTGTGGGCGCCCTGTTCGTGATGGGAGGGGGTATGGTATGTTTTCTTCCCATTTTCCCCAAAATTCTGCTCCCGCTTTCCAGTCCCCTTCATCCAGCAATGCACAAGCCATCGACGTGCTCCTCGTTCTCCAGAAATCGTGCGTTCCTTCTCCGTACACGATACCGGAGATGGGGAGGACGTGGACGAGGACGAGGACGAGGGCAGGTTGGGGTACTTGACCGGAGCGTCATCTCCGAAGTTTTGAAGCTTAAAATTCGGCTACTGACAAGCATATTTCTCTCCCTATTGCAGATCGGCCTCGCTTGGTTGATGGGCGCCAAGTTCGACAGCTTCTTCCGCGATCTCGACCTCAAGGTCAAGATGAAGAACGCCCCAACTGGTGCCTCCCACGAGGAGCTATAGCCTGGTTCAGGGGCCGTGGAAACGATTTCCCAGGTATTTTGTCGCCACACCCAGATTCACACACATTTCCACACACATGCGCCAGCTGTTGCTCTCTTCATATCTCTTGGTTGTTTGGAATCTTTATCTTTCCTTCTATCCCTTGTTTTGCTTGGGAGAAGGCGTTTCCGTTTCGTACATACTGCGCGCTCTCAAGGGATCCGCTCCGTACATATTAAAGCGGAAGAACCCAAACCGATAGATCGATCTAAGCAATCGGGAAGCACCTGCAGCAACCTCCGAAGGGTGGTCGGGTCACGCGTTCTATGGGATCAGGGAGTAGACGAATGGGGATTTAATGTTACTAACAGCGTAATAATCAACCTGAGAACGCAAGAATGAGGTCTAAGGTCTTGACCTGTCGTCGGTTCTATCTTTCCCCCATCTTCCCCTTGGCTTCTTCATTCCGGATCACCTGCCGCAGCCGTCCATGGTGGCGAAGATCGATCGCCTTCTTCTGTGGCGAGCTAATATGCGCCGAGCCGAGCCGAGGCAGGGACTGGATCTTGGTTCTTGCCTCGGCTCGCCTTGGCCTGGCTCTTTGAACGATCCAATCGCCAAGCTCGGTTTCTTCCCCAACCAATTTCGAAGACAGTTTGGCTCTCACGGTCACAATCGTCCGTTATCTGCTACCACTGTATTGACCGAGGCGTGTGAGTCTGCCTTTACTCCTGCCTACATACAACGCAACGCAAAGGCCAGCAATGACGACGGAAAAGGAAGCAAAGAAAAAATACCTTTGAAAGAGCACGGATGTCAAATTGCAATCCAGTCTTTTCTCTCTCAATGACTGTGGTTGTGCCGAAGATGTGCTTATATCGAACCGTTTCGCGAGCAGCCTGGAGACGGGCGCGTCTCGATGGACCCCCTTCTCTTTTGATCCTGTTCTCAGACTCTTGAGACGGTGAGGCGGGCCCATTGAGACGGATTGCAGACATCATCCTTCTCCTCTTTCCTCCTAATACCTCACTTATCTTTTCTCCCCTCCCTCTCCTACTTACCCTCAGGTTCTTTTTTATTTATTTATTTTTACCTCCCTTGCTAGAGTCTGATACGAGGGAATGGTCTCCGCCCAGAGTTGCTTTGCAGGTGTCACGCTCCTCAGTCCCCTTGTAGATCCATAAAGGGCCTCCTCAACAGTTCTTTCTCGCCTCACCCTGCATGGCTGCTCAAGACATGCCCGCGTCGTCGTGGGTGTGCGTGCGTGCGGTATTAACAGCTTGGGTAGGTCGTCCGAATCGTCTAGACCACACGCTAAAACAAGACCCAGCGGCCCCGTATTGCGTATCCCCATGCTTGATTTGCTTTGAAAGAGGGGGCCAACTTTCATCCTCCTGTCAGGTCTGCAGCTCCTCAGTAGATCATGTTACCCAACTTCTCAAACGAGTCCCATACCGAAGTCCGAAACCCATCCAAAGAGGCGGGGGTGTGAATTCTTCCTTCTATTGAAATGTCCCTCTGCTTCTCAAACTGGGTGGCAATCACCGCTTGTTATTTCGTCTGAAGTGGGATGGGGTTCGTGGATCACTTATTAGCCGGCCGGATCGTGCACGAGTGCACCCTGTTCTCGATCTTTGTGAGAGGAGGTGAGAAAAGAGAAGAAAATAAACAGGAACGAAAGGATTTAGGTATCGGCCTTGCCCTTGATGATGTAATTCCTTTCCCGACCGGCCTAAGTCACCAGCCAGAGGGAATGTTCGGTTCAAGGTCCCTGCCTGCATCGGCTTGTTTAGCCGCGTGCGCTGAACCACGGGTGTGTCGCCGCTAATGTAGGATCTCCGCCTGTTCATGCTTGCGGAGCCTCTTCCTTCTGCGCGCTCCTGGCTGGGAAAAGGGGGTACGTACCTCATCCTCGTCGTTCTTGCTTCGTTTTCTTCATGGTTTCCTTTTCTGGTCCGAATTAAGTCGAAGTCTGCTTTCGACGCCGGTAGAGCCGCGTGTACAAGCCTTGACAATGCATGCAAGGAAGCGTACCTGCAAGCTTAGGCGTAGGTCCAGTAAGCCCTGGTGTCGGCAGGAAAAGAGAGCACATATGCGTCCCATCTAATTGTTTCGTCCGCCGACCACCGGTGGGATGCAGGTAGCGCTATGTTCCCCTTTTGAGGGAGTTCTTGCGGCGGTCTCTGTCACGTCAGCGTAGTGTTTGCACGATCGTATTACGTCGCGCTTTCCATTCTCGTGTTCCCCCCTCCATGATAGCGCATCTACCTATTTTCATGTTCAGTTTTCTCCTAAATATTATTCCCTCTGCTTTCTATTCTTGGCCTTAGGGATTATAAGAGAAACCCCTGCCCTCGGGTTTTAAGGAAACCAAACCGAGGGGAGCGGCTGAAGGAACTGAACGGCAAGGATCTTGTAGAGGATTTGTTCTCGGCATATTCCCTTACAGTCGGTTTCCGAGTATGATGGCCCTTCCTCACGCTGCGTTGCCGAGAAGCGGGGACCCTGAGCATGCCCGTTTCAAAATGCGTTCTTAGTCTAAGAATTGCGTTGACCTCCCTTCGGTCGTGACCAAAGTGCATTGGCCCGTCTGATGTTCCCTAACAAGCAATAGAAGCACCAAGAGGAAAGGCCGTTAGCCCCTGAGACTTGGTGCAGAACTCCTCTCTCAGTTTGGTGTATGTTTCAAGGGTTTAGATACAGCGCGCGGGCACAGCAGACATCAAGAAAAAGAAGAAAAGAAAGTATGCTATGTACAACGCTGACTTTGCGTAAGGGTGATGATGGCCCACAAGAAGAAAAGATGCCAATAGAAACCATAAGCCCCATGTTGGCAATTAGAATCCCACCGTCCCTTTTGCCCCTTTCCCGCATTCTTTCAAACACGCCTGCAAAGCCAGATGTCAAAATGAAAAGAGAAAAAAAATGTATAATGAACGCCATTTGTGAGATTGGCCTTTCCAGTCAAAAATGGATATCCAGTCCGTAGTAAAGTAAACAGACAGTAAACGCTAGATCCTCCTCAGCTCTTTCTCCATCATCCTCAGGCTCCCTCAGGCTCTCTGTCTCTCGTGACGGACGAGTTTCTCTCCGAGCCTGCCTGGACTAGGTGCGTCGGTACGGTTCCAACAGGATGTGAATCATGATGAAGAGTGCTGCATATGACTGCCTGAGACGAGCAAGTGGCCAGGAATATAAAAAAAAAATTGCAAGTCTATATTGCCGAAGCAGAATTGCTTTATTTGTTATTTTATTTTTCATTGGTTGCCGTTGTTGGCGATCAAGTTCGTCGTCCCCGCAGCGTTATTTCTCACACGCGCAGTAATGGCGGTGGCTCGGGCAATCATCTCCTGGGCAACGGCGTCGGCGACACCGTTGAGGTTGCCACCAGATGTCAGGGCCGGGTTGAGGGCAATCATGTAGGCGGCCAGCCCGGCGACATGGGGGGAGGCCATCGAGGTGCCTGACAGCGACTTGGAGCCGGTGTCGCTGGTCGCGTCGACGCTCAGGACGCTGACTCCGGGGGCGAAGATGTCGACGAAGCGGCCAAAGTTGGAGAAGCTGGCCTTGCGGTCGTTGCGCTGGTCGATGGCCCCGACCGTGATGGCGCCGGCCGCCGAGGCGGGACTCGAATTGGCAGCGTCTTGGTTCTCGTTGCCGGCGGCGACGACGGGGACCACACCCTGGGCACGGAGGGCGTTGATGGCCGCGTTGACAGCGTTCGACCGCGAGCCACCGAGCGACATGTTCATGACGGCCTTGCGCGAGACACCCGAGGCGGACGCGTTCTGGGCAACCCAGTTCATGCCGTCGATCACGCCAGAGTTGGTGCCAGCGCCCTGGGCGTCGAGGACCTTGACGGCCACGATGTTGGCCTTCTTGGCCACGCCAAAGGTAGCACCAGCAACAGTCCCAGCAACGTGGGAGCCGTGTCCGTTCTCATCAGTGTTCTGAGAGGGGAGGTTATTGTTAGATGTCAAAGTCAAAAGTAAAAGGGCAGGTAGGACGAGGGGACGAGGAGAGGGAAATCATATACGTACCACCCTGTTGACAAAGTTGGCGCCCCAGGTGGCACGGCCCTGGAATTCCTGATGCGTTGTGCGGACGCCTGTGTCGACAATGTAGACCGTGATTCCCTCGCCGGCGGTCGAGTCGAACGAGTAGGTTGTGCCGCCAGCCGCGGCACTGCTCAGACGGGCAAGGCCGTTGGGGGCGTTCCTCTGGACGGCGGTGGCACGCTTCTCTGTGAGGGGGCGCACGACGGGCTCGACGTAGGCATGCATCTCGCCATCCTCCTCAACCGCAGGCTCCTGGGGCAGGCGGACCTGCACCCTCGCGTCCTGCTCGACGTAGGCAACCGTCTCGTCCTCCATAATCTCCATGATCGTGCGGTCGTCGGCGTCCAACATCATGGCCCTCCATGTCCCCAACGCCATCTGCCTGACCGAGGTCGACATGTCACGGCCGTCAAGAGACCGCTTGCCAATGTTACGCCTGGAGATCTTGGACATAGCCTTGATCTGGTGCGCTGAGATCACCTCATCGTCGAATGTGTTGTTGTAGACCACGATGTAGCTGTTCGGAATCAGGTCGGTCGCATCCGCGTTCGAGACGGGCACGCCCAAGAAGTTGCCACCAAGCCTGCTGGACCGACCGGGGGCGGCGTCGACCAGAGGAGCAAGGATACCGGCCACGGCGGCGAGAGAGGCCAGGAAAGAAGATAGAGGAGCCATCTTGTCTGTTTGTGGTTCAGGGAAGGGAGGAAAGGTCCGGGCGTCGAAGAGAGGACGAGAGAAGGATAGTTAAAAGGAGGAAGTGAAGGAGAGAAACCGATGATGAACCCGTCAAACAGAACTGAAGAGAGAAGATGGCAGAAAAGAGACAGAGAAGACGTGGTTGAAAGAGAGGAAAGAGAGGAGGTGGTGACTCCAGAGAATGGAATCGGCCTGGCTAGGTCTACTAGGACAGGCAAATGGTCAAGGAGTGGAAGGTCTGACGGGAGAATATATATCTGAGGAGGGGGAATTGAAGGAGTTGAACGATTTGGGAAGAGCGAGGTTCAGCTCCGAGCCTCAGTGCATGAATAACGATGATTTGCAACCACAACAGGATAGGGAAAAAGAAAACGTGAACCGGAGGAAACGGACGACGAAGAAAGGAAGGATCAGATCTGGACTTGCTGCGCCTGCATGACACCTCTCACAGCGAAGAAGATCTGCTTTATGGAGGGTGGCAGAGATGCTCATAATAACAAGTGCAACAGCTTAATTAGGACAATAAGAGAAAACAAGCCAAAGGGGGGCAGAGGACCGGGGGGGTTGAGAGCTCGGCAAGGGTACGTACCAGACCTTGCCCTCCCCACAGCACTCGCTGGAGACGCCTGGGATCGACTGGGGCACTAGGCACCTAGTCGCCGCGCTCCCCTTGTTCGTCTTGTTGACCGTCAAGATCCATATTGACCGTCCATCCCACAAGCCCACAAGTATCCCACAGGCATGACTTTTAGGTGATGGGGCGCAAAGCGGGCCCCTTGTTGCGCAAGCCCTCTTGAACCATTGTGTGTTGGCACGCTGCTAACAATCCGACAATCCTTGGTAAGTTGTTGCGTGGCTGCTCCAAAATAGAAGGGTGTGTACCAAGGTCTGCTTCTTTTCCCACCTCCCGCTTGGGTGAGCGTGTTGTGCGGCGGTTGTGTGGTAGAGAGGGTCGTTGTGCGTATGTGTCGTGCGGCTTGTGCGGGAGCTCCGTGGTTGCAGGGTGCTGGTCCGTACGCAGGAGGTTGACACGCCTCAACACGGAATCACACAGCAAGCGCAAGGGTTGGTTACCTGCAAGCCCCTGTCGGTACGTACCTCACGGAGCTAGCGCGCCAAGTCAAACGCCCTACCCTGGCAGCCTATGAGCGCCGACAGAGCACATCTTTCCCGTAGGCTAACCCCTTTTAGGGAAAGCAGGGGAGTCGACAAGTTTGGGCAATCCTCAATCCCTTGGCCCTCCCTTGACCATCCAGGCACGACAACTTGACCATAGCCCACCCGACAGGAATGCCCCCGTGGTGGCCGCATGCAGCAAGCAAGCAGCATGGCGGCCCCACACTTGTCTGGGAGTTCGAGGACCACTATTTTCATCCCTCAATCTCAGACTACGCGGCACCCGTGACAGGTTTGTGTGAGAGAAGCCTTTGAAGGGCCTCAAGTCGTCTCTGAGCTCCAAAGCCAAACAAAGTGCCCAGGCAGCCCAGGAACGGCTACATCAGCAAAAGCCCAGGGAAGCAACACAATCGATATATTAGGGGCAATTTCCTGTTCCGTGGGCTTGCTGGTCTGGAGTGATGAGACCGCTTTCAGCACGTTGGAGCTAGTTCGGCGTGTGCAGGTTTCCGATCACCTGTGAACGACTCTGGACCTCTCGTAGCCTGTCAGTCCTTCTGCTTGCCACAGCAAGGGGAACTAAATCTATTCTTTACCCAGCGGCTTTACATGGCAATAACAAGCATAAAAGATCGGCTGCGTCACCTGGTTGGGGGACGCTCCGTGTGCGGCTCGCCAGTGGAATATAGTGTAAATTAATTGAAATGATGCTGGGGCCCTTGGAAGGGAGCCTCATGCAAACGAGGAAGGCAGTGAACCGTAAAGGCAGTGTCTGCTGTCACCCAGTCGTTCGTGCATTAGGCTGTGGCCTAGGTATGCTTGCTTGAAGCCCCGAACCCTAGCGCGCCGCGCTGTGGTCTCGGGGCGGCCAGCAACGAACCTAACAATGGCCTTAATTGGACCAGCTCGAAGTCGCCGCAATCTGTTCGGAGATAGGGATCGCCGCCAGCATAGAAGCCACACACCTGTGTGACTGTGTGATGAAAGAGCTCACCTTGCCCGCGATTCCTACCTTGCCTAATGCGTACTGGCGAACTAAGAGCTATGCTAGTAGGAAGTCTGGGTCCCATACTCCCTCGTCCTCCGATCGTGGGAGCGAATGAACGAAACTGGCGCAGCCTGCCAGATCCTTTGTTGTTTGGTACCAGGTTTTGAGATCCTCAATCCAGTCTTTGGAGTGTCCCGCACGACCACCAGCTGGCAGCTTGCATCCAAGTGTGCATGAGCCCAGCACTACTCCGTACGTGCGAGTAGGGGCTGGCTGAGCGGCCACGCAGGAGGAGTATGAGAAGGTTGCACCACAATAGGATTTGTTACCCAGGCTTGTTTTGTCATGTGTCCAACATTGTATTTCCAACATTGTACTCGCAGTACGGATTACACTGCCGCCAGGCAACCTCTCATCAGCTTCGCCATGGGCACTAGTACCAGCTCCTGTCGCATCCAGTATATCCACCGATAGTCCAATACAGACCGACCCGGCTCACAATCAACACCACTTCCGGACCACGCCTTGCACAACCCGATACTGTCAGTAGCGATAGAAAAAATGTAGTGCAATATTCAATCGGACGGTTCACGCGAGGCGTGCCCGATCCCGGCAACTTCTCAGCGGGTAGGAATTTGAAGGAGCGGCTCCTAAGTGAAGACGGTTCCCCAGCCCACATCGAATACCATCTCGTTGGAACGCTGTGTAATGGAAGTTCGGGATGCCACCCCGGCGCTCGCCTTGGTGACAAACCCCACCGAAACTCTAAAAGCTCAATGGGTGGTTGCTTGGATATTGAGCCTACACTAGAGGTCAATACTAGCCACCCAAGTCTACTGCGCAAACTGCGTCTGAGGTGAAGCGAGGGATGACCGCTTCGGACACCGACATCAAGCGACTTCTAAGCGCTTGATGATGGCGTCGTCCGCTTGCCTGTCGCTGTGTTCATAGAGGGAGACGCCGTCGGGCGGCTTCTCGGTTCAGACTCCCGCAAGGCTTCTCTCCCCAAGTTTCCTCCCGGCTCTACCGTCAATCTCAACCTGGAATTCGCATGCCATTAGCCGCAATGAAGCACATCATCCCAGATGTACTGCCTTGCCAGGGCTACAATTGAAGGCAGGCCAGTCAGAAGCAATGATGTGGTCTGACCTTAGGATCCACGAAACGGAAATTCGACTCGCTTGTAACTCGCGTTGGTTTGACAAGTTTGACGAGAAGGGATTGGCCCCCTCTTGATTGCAACAACGAATGTTCGCATGGGGAAAATAGAAAATGCGCGTACGTAACCCAGTTTGCCCAGGTAGCCCACACCCAACCTGGCGGCCGAGGCAGGCCAAGAAACGTGGACAAATCACCACCAGTTCCCTACCCTGAGAGGATCGATTTGGCATCAATCCACACTGAGGAAACAACCCCATGTCGAATTCTACATTGGAGGGTCGGGAAGATCTAGCGGCTGGGCAGCCCCCATTGGCTCTGAAGACAGATTTGACGGAGGCTGAAACGCCACCCCTTGCAAGGCAAGATGCACCAAGACTGTGGAGAGATGGGGGGGGGGGGGCATCGGCAGCATCATATGAGGTGGTTCCTTGATGAAAGGGATGCGCCCCAGGGGTCCACTTTGGCCGATACCACGGTTGCGCAAGCACGCAAGAAGACGAGAATACGCAAATAATCCCCCGATCGAAAACATTTCGAGACGCCTTAAATTCGTACCGGGCACAAGGGAAATCCAAGGGGTGTGAAATGCACGTATGCGGAGTCCAACTCGAATGGTCCCCCTTTGAATGTTTCCATCTTCGACATCTTTGATGGAGAATGAGACGGGAGAGGCACAAAAAGACCAAGCTAAAGGCCGAAACTAGAGGTAAGTTGTGGAGATTCGGGACCGCCCAGGAAGTTTGTTGGCCGCCCATATCGCGACGATTCGCGGAGAATCCACGAGCAGCAGGGAGCACAATATCGAAAAGGGGCGAATGCCAGCTGCCCAGCACAGCACTGCCCAGCAACAGTCTCTAATGCATTAAATCACAAATACGCCCAACGGTTGGTGTTGTTTCCCGACCACGGGGGGAAACAACTAGTATGGACTACACAAGGCAATGCCAAGGGCGCGTTCTGGATTTGTGTTGTTGGAAGGGGCATGCGTCGATCATCGCTGGGCATATTGAAAATCCTCCAATCTTGGCTTGGTTTTCATGCCACGGGCCTTTCACGGTGCCACCGCCTGCCTCAATTGAGCTGGATCGTGTTGCCAGTCGTCGGGCCCCAGGCAGCGACAGCCCCATCTGATGAGTGATGCTCCCCAGGTCAAGGTGTGGGCTTGCCAGGTAGCCAGGCTCTGGTCGGCAGACGGACAGTTGAATGGGGCTTTACTGGATTAGTCCGTCCCATTAGCACGCTCGGCGGTCGCGTAGGGGACAAAAGCAAGCAGCCATGATGGACGATCTACGAAATAAACGGCTGTGTGGTGGTGTCTGGGGTGCGATTGACGGGATTTGCAAGAGGATTCCAGGCCCCATCCATCGCTCTTTTTCTCTCAGTTTTTCCGTAGGCACACAGTACTAATAGGCATCGTCCATATCGCCGCCCCCACGATCCACCTCGCTAGTGATCACGGAGGATGGAGGCTGGAGGCTTTCAATCCAACACATCGCTACGGGTTCCTTCTAGCCTTCTACTGGAAGACTAAACTTTTTGCGATAATGGGGCGGACAGCTTTTGTTCCTGCTGCATCCGCAGGCCCTTCCTTCGCGGCTGCATTCCCAGGCCCGCAATCCGCAGCTTCCTTCGCTGCTGCTCTCCCGTCCCCTCCGGGAGATGCTATCGCACCCTGTAGAGAACGAGCGAGCGCGGCGCCGCGTGGACGAGAGGCGTCTCTCTTCTGTTGGCCCGGACCCACTAAATTGGATATGGATCATGGGAAGTCAAGGCGAGAGGAACCGGGAAATACATCCGCACAACAATGGATCGGGAAGCGGCTCCCTTTTCCTCTGCCCCAATCCAACCTCGGGGCGGTTGGTCTGATACCTGTCCGAAGGATGATGCCTCTACAAATCATGAGGCATGAACTCATGAGCCCCCTCGCTGCTAGCAGGCATTCCCTCTTCGGCGCCCGGCGTTAAGAGTTGAGACTCGCAAGCCGAAATTAACTACCCGCATGATCACATCTGTAAGCGACTGACTCTACGAAATACTATTCGGCTGCGAAAGGCAGGCAGGTAGGCAGGTAGGTAGGTAGGTAGGTATATATGCCACACCTGCCATGACAGAATGAGCATGCAAGGCATTACTCCATGCGAACGAGCTGCGGAAAGTCATTCATTAGTATTACCTATGTCGTTGCTGGAGGTTTCCAGGGCGCATACTTGTGGCCCAAGTATCGCCGTGGGTGCTTAGGTAGATGGTGCTGTTTATAAGCCAAGTATGTGTCAGGTTAAGACTTGCTGAACGGCTGAGCAGAAAAGGACCTTTCTGCCTTTCTTCTTTCTTTGACTCTACTTCATTTCCTCCGAAAAAGAAGAAAAGAGGACGAACCCAAAGGAGAGTCGTTTTACCCGAAAGCTACTCGGCGGGAGTGGTGATTCGATTCGCGAGAGGTCATGTCTTCAGAACATAGGGTTAGGGTTGTGACGGCTTCAAAAGATCAGGCGTGGAGCTGCCACCTTCTTTCCCTACTGATAATATCGTCTTCATTTCCCTGTTCGCTTCTTGTAAAGGCTCATGGGGACGAAGTTCATTTAATCGAATTCATATTCTCTGCTTGGAATTAGCAAATACCAGGCGAAGCCTCACGTATGACGGTTCCAGGTACCGTACTGGCAAGCCCCGGCATCTATTAGATGACGCAGTGTTCTGCTATAGAGCTGCACCTCAAATTGGGCAAGATTTTCTAGTTCGGGCTTGGTAGTTGAGGTCTGGTGAATGTTGTTAGATGCTGTGTATGTGCGCGCGCACACACACACGCATGGGCGAGGTTGGAGGCTGAGGGCTGGGAGCTGAGGGAGTCGGTGACAGTATCCTCGAGCGCTGATAGCGGGAATGAGGGGCGTCTCCTCGAAATAACGCACTTATCATTGAGAGGCCGTTGGAGAGGCAAAGCCGCTAGATAAGAACCAAGGGAGTTGTTATTTCACATCATCTAAAGAAGGATGCTTGCAATGCATCACATTAACGACTCACCCGTGGCGGCCAAAAACATCGGCCCGTGTTGGCTGGTGATGTGCCGCAGCAACGCGGGATAGATTGCACCCGGGATGAGTCCACATAACACATGCAGCAGATATGCATTCTCCGTAGGTACTGCCTGTCTCTTGAAAGAGCGTGGTCAATACTGGTCATCCCTTGCCGACGCTCGGTGAGCAACCTACCGCTGTTGCGGGTTTGGTGTATATACTACTGAGTAAAATAGTAGTCGTGCAAGAGCAGGAAATATTCTTTGCCGGACCAGGATTGGGGGTTTCGACTTCCAAGCACGATCATCCAGCCATAATCGTTTGCGTTTATATGTAGGTCATGCCATGGCCGCTCCTTCACTTGTGTGGTTGGGTGCTTTTATCTCGGCTGGGATGCGCCACCCCCCCCCC
>PYSP01000139.1:49611-95223 GCA_003049395.1 Pseudohalonectria lignicola
CCCCCCCCCCCCCCCCCCCCAAGACAATGGCTAGCTGGCGCATCCACCAATGCTTCGTGGCACCTATGAACGAGAAGGACCACCGATCGCGCCTGCCCAACGGCTGTTGCCACTGCAAAATCCTCATCCGTCATGGAAGCGTTTGTGGAGATACCAATAAATGGCTCACACGACGCATGCTCTGACATTCTAAGTTAAACGGCGGCATTCCTGGTGCGATCTCTTCCCGGGGTGCGGTCCTGCGAGGCGACGAATGTGAAAACAATAGGCTGAGCTGGTAACACACAGTTCGAGAGGGGTGCTCCCCGTGGGAAAAACAACGTTGAGGGCATTCCCAGATGAGCACGGTTGATGAGATCTTCCAGGCCTTTTTGTCTTACCCAACTAGGTCTCCACTGGGATTGGATATCTGTATTTAGTGGATTTAGACATATTTGTGATAACTTCATAACCCCCTGATTGAAGGTCCCGTAGCGTCGTATCGGTAGTTGATTCCGGTCATGCATCTACTCTGGTAGGTAGACTAATTTGCGCGCATCCAGCATCGCCCTGCGAACTGAACTGATGATGCATGTGCATGATGGAAATTTCATTTTATCGAGAACAGTAAACAGTACTGGATTTATCGGATTCTTTACCCTTTACATCTTGTCGTCAATACACAAACCAACGAGGGGTTTACGTATAATACCTTAAACGGGGTAATTAAATCCCAAAGAAACTCTAATCTCCTGATTGCTCCTCCCAGGGGTCCCCACCTCATCCAGCAGGTTGGAGGAGGGTCCAAGACAAACGCACGCGCGCAGGAGCGATTCTCGACGCACCGGATACGTACCTCGTCCTCCCAATCCTCGGCAGAAAAGAAGCCATTCAGCTAGAAATGTACTAGAGGCTCAGTGGAACCTCGAATCCAGAGTTCGACCAACTCCTCTCGCCTGCCCTCTTTCCACCGTCCAACTGTGTTCCGCCCTCCAAAGACCCGATCGAGCCTGCGAGCACGAGACAGACAGAATGGAGCATTCGACACCAACTTCGCGCCGAGCCTCGGTAGCCTCCAATGGCCACATAGTCCCCTCCCTCTCCCTCGACACCCGGCCGTCTAGAATGGCAGCCGACCGCCCGCTGTCGCTATCGGGCAATGGTGACGGTAGCAGGGATGATAACAGCGACGGCGAGGGTGAGGAGGGCAAGGTGGCTGCTAGGGCCGAGCTGGCCTCTATAATGACGACGACCTCGAACCCGGTCTCCGCGGGTCCCTCCAGCCCTCCGTTGATGGACCCGACACGCACACCGGACTTTGTTCCTCCCGCGCGGCCGAGTAGCACGCCGTTCCCCCAGCCAGAACCACGAAACACAGATATCGCCTGTGCTCGGTGCCCCACCGGCAGCGGGCAAGAGGATGATGCTATGGGGGGAGTCAATTACGGAGATCCGCCTCCAGTTGCAACCTCGACGGACTCTTCCACGCTGAATCTCGACCGTCTCCCCATCGAGATACACGAGTGCATTCTGGATCATCTGTTCGGGTCCCGGGTCTCCACCACACCCAAAAGCGCTGCGGGCATGCCATGCGTGACACGAAACTGGGCCACGGTGCTGAGGCATTCCAGGAGGCGGGAGCTGTCGGAGCTGTCGCTCGTGAGCCATACGTGGAGATGCTTAATACAGGAACGTCTCTATCGGCACATCAAGCTCCAGGCAACAGTGCAGTCGATCAACAGTTCGATCGAGTATCTCGCTGGGCACCCCCACCTGCGGCAGTACGTCCGACACGTCGAGATATGGTTCCCGGTGTTCCAGCCGAGGCACCCGAGTTCGACGCCGATGTTGCTCCCGACGACAAACGCGCCCACGGTCACGGCGACCCCGATAGACAGCCACAATCCGGCCTCGTACGTGCTCCCCGCGGACAACTGCACGCTCGAGGAGGTGCTCTACTTCATTGCCACAACTTTCCCCGCCATTACCATCCTGACCCTAGAGGGCGGCCATCGCAAGAAGGCGCCCAAGGTTAAGCACTTCATCAAGAACTGGGGTGCCACGCCTGCCCCCGCCGGCACCTCTAGGACCATGTCCACCCTCCCCACGGTCCGGACGCTGGTCTGCAAGGGGCAGTGGAACCTGGTCCGCAACGAGGAGGACTTCGCGGTCATCGCGTCGGCCCTGCCGAACCTGGAGCGGTGGCAGGCGTCGTACAGCAAGGCCAAGTCCAAGAGCTACCTCAGCATGGCGGCGATCCTGCCTCACCGCCTGCCGCGGACGCTCAAGGGCCTGAGCCTCGAGCTCGAGGCCGACTACCGGCGCGAGATCTCCTTCCCGCCCTTCTTCATGAAGGTCATGAACAGGCTGCACTTCTGCCACATGCTGGGCAAGGGGGCGCGCCCCCTCGAGCACCTCTCGTACACGGGCCGCGTCTGCCGGGCCTTCTTCGACGTGCTGCAGAGCGGCGTCGACCCGCGGTGCACGCGGCTCCGGAGCATCGACCTGACGGTCAAGAACATATGCAGGCAGGTGACGCACTGGAACGAGTCCGGGTCCGGCAGCTCGGACTGGAACTTCATTGTCGCCTTCGAGTCGCTCGTCCTGGCCGGGATCCGTTCTCTCAGGAAGTTGACGGAGGTGGAGTACCTGCGGATCCGATACGTGGATCTCGGTGAGTTTTCATTCTTTATTTTTTACTTTTATTTTTTTCTATACTTGTTTACCATCCCTCCATCTCCCTCTTCCGCACCACAGGTAACTAGCACTAACTCTCCGGCGGGCTTGCCCTTTGCAGACTCCCCCATCCCCGCTCTAAACCCCTACTTTATCATGCACCGTGACGGGTCCTGCGAGGGCGTCTGGAGCGACCCCATCGTCAAGGCACTCCATCAGTCACGGCCCGGGGCCCGATTTCACCAGCTGACGGACAACCCTGGCATTATATGTTATGCCAAGGACGGACGGATGATGGTGACACCTGGGTACGTGGGCAAGATTACCTCGTTCAAGCTCGACAACTACAAGTGGCTCACCGTCAGTGGCTTCGGGTCCTCAACCTGAGGGCAATCGGAGCATTGGTTTCACATTAATACATCTATACCCATAATTTCCTTATGTCCCTTGTCATTCTTCTGCTTTCCTATGGAATTTATTTCCCCTAAGCGTGTTCTCACTCCATATGTGGTAAAGTCCGGCGTGTCTGGTTAAGGATCTATCTTTTTTTGTTTTTGTTTTCTGGAGGCAAACGGCCTGGCTAAATCATAGGCTGGCCATGTTCGCCACTGTGATGTGTATATGTTATAAGGTAGACTAGTCTGGGCCATGGGTCGGCGGGCCCCCACACCGGCATGTATGAGATATGAAGCATGTTGAACAATAAGAAGAGTCCCATGAATCTGATTACTAGTCGGTTTTTTGGCACTGTCAAGAGTTTAGGGTCCACTATCACACTGTCGTGAACCTAGGCCCAGATAATCCATACCATCCACCCCTCGGGATTAAAATTACACAAGGAGCTCAGCCTCGATCAACCCTCAGCATGATATAGTTTGCATCACGCAAGGATAAAGCCGAGATTGCTCGTCAACACCCACAAGAGGCGCAAAAGCTAGAACCGTCATCTCGAGTGCGCGGGCTCCACCGCCTTCCCAGCATCAGAGATAACAACCCCCAAGATCCAGCAGTTCACGAGGAAGAACAGCAGGGAAGAGACCCACAGCCCCGGGAGGAAGGTGCTCCTGCCCAAGAACTCAAGCTCGAACCCCTGCTGCAGCCAGGCGGCCTGGACGGCGACCCAGAGGGCGAGGGCGACGAGGCCGAGGCGCCCGTCGCGGACGAAGGAGGACCGCGGCAGGTAGAGGGGCAGCAGGACCATGTACCATATGAAGTACTGGCTGGTGCAGACCTTATTGAAGGTCACGAAGGCGAAGGTCTGCGCGAGCATGGTGGTGGGGAGGTCCCTCTTGGCGAGGGCCACGGGGATGAGGAGGGTGGAGAGGAGGAGCTGGGGGAGGAAGGCGAGGGACTCGATCCTTAGCCACGGGGGTGAGAACGATGTAGCAGAAGGAGAAGAGGTGGAGGAAGCTAGAGGGGAGGCGGAGGTGAGATACAGGAGCGTGTTGTAGGGGCTAAAATTGTGTCGATGGTCGATCCGTGTCACGTGGTGCATGTAAGTGTGCTGGATGAAAGGCTTTCCATACCTGTCGGGGGATGAGTTGTTAGTCCTATCTTGCCAGGGGGAAAAGGGGGTTGCAGGAGAAATATGCCGCATGTAAACATGAGGCAGGAGTCAGCGCCATAGGAAATGGGAAGAGGTGCACACACAGCGCAAACATGAGGACGTTGAGACCCATAAACGTCGCGAGGCTGACGACCGTAAGCCTGACCCTCTCGGGCGTGACAGCCCGAAGCACTCTTGGAATCAACGCATCTCCAACGGCACCCACTGGGCCGGCCTTCCCCCCCCTTCCCATCCACCACAGGACGGCCGGCGCGTACACGAACGGGTAGATCTTGAGGTGCACCCCGCACCCCAGCAGCAGGCCCGCGAGCACGACCCTGCCCCTGAGCGCGGCCCAGAGCAGCGCCGCGACCAGGGCCCCGAGCAGGCCCTCGGAGCTGCCGCGGGTGCTGATGGCGGCCACCATGGGGTTGAGCAGCCAGACGGCGGCGAACCGCCTGGCCCGTGGCCCGCCCATGGCCGCCGCATTGCCATCGCCCTCCAGGATCCTGACCAAGAACCAGCCGGCCAGGACGTCGGCCGCGGCGAAGAGCACCCTGCCGGACGAGAACCACCACCAGGAGGAGGAGCCGCCGCCGCCGGCCCCCCAGGCTGTCGGGAGGAGCATCCACGCCAGCAGCGGCGTGTAGCGGTACGTCTCCCTGTCGTAGGGGGACCCGCCACCGTCGCCCTCGTCGGGCCGGGAGACGAAGCGAGCTGCGTCGGTGAAGACAAGGTAGTCGATGTCGGTGTACTTGACCGGCGAGTTGGCGTCCTGCCAGAGACCGTAGAGGAGCATGCCCAGGCGGAGGAGGGACGCTGCCATGTGTATTGCCGTGGGGTGGGCGAAGAAAGTGTCGATTGTGGAGGGTGGGGAGGAGTGTTGGTCGCTTGGGGGGCGATGAGATGGTTGGATGGTCTGGGATGGGGACGGGGGGGTGTTTGGTTTGGTGTCTGGTGATGCCATTGCGATGGGAGGGGGTTTCCCTGTGTTCCTTTCTTTAAGGCGTGTTGCCCCCTTTCAGTGGGATGTTTCTTGTGTCTTCAACTCCAGGATGAGGGGAGAGGACGGCTCAGTTGTTCCCCTGAGTTGAGCCCTTGCAGGTCTGCTTTTTCTGGGTAGTAAGCTGTTGAGCTGGAGGGACTACGGTGGCACAATTTTCTAGGGTCTCAGCTTATCAATATGAAAAGAGAACAATATTATCGAGCTATATGGCGGTAATCAAGCACATTAAGCGATTGCAGTCACACAGCCTCTCATATATATAAGATCTTAAGTCGTGGGTAGGATCTCTTTCCAATGCCGGAACCTGAGATGCCAAGTTGTGAGATGAAGTTAGGTACGTACCAGTGGGGTATGTGGCTACTTCAGCCAACTTGCAGCCAATCACACAGCTTTCGGGTCCACCCCGCTAGCGCTAGGCCCTGGCTTCGCCAAGATATTCTGAGTTGAAGCTTGGACAAACGACACTTGGGACCGAAGAAGCTCAACTTCCGCCTCACTTATCTCGCACAGATTCACCATGCCCGCAGAGAAACGGGACAGCCAGGGCCAACCTAAACCTAGAGGTGGCGGTAGAGGTGGTGGCGGCCGAGGCGGCGGTCGAGGAGGATTCGGTGGTGGCCCCAGGCGTGACCAAGCGCCCAGAGAGGTCATCAGGAATGCATTCACCCCAATGTTCGAGCAGTTCCGCGATGAGCTGGACATGCATCACGACCGACGAGAGAGAATCGTCAAGGGATCGAGAGATATCACGGCGTTGAGCAAGAAAATGTGAATTATATTGATCGTCGAACCACCTGACTGCTCCTTCCTTCTTCATAGAAAGTAGCTAACCTGGGTATCCCATCGACAGAATATTTTCCCTCCAACGGTGAGCTGAACTCGGGAGACACCCTGCCCCGGGGTTTCAGAAAACCTCCATGACCGCTGATCATCCCCTTTGCCCCTCCCCTTTCCCCACCCAGCGTCCGGAGGATTCATCCAGACCTGCCCCAGGACGTTTCATACGATGTCCAGAACCGGCTGGTCGAGATCTCTCGCCTCTTCGGCACCATCGCAGCAGACCTCCAGGGGATGAACCGGTACCGGTACGCGCGCAACCTCTTCGGCGCCGAGGAGCTGGTCGAGGCGCTCACGTTTGCGCACTACCTGCGCACGCAGCGGCTGCTGGGATACGACGAGGCCGTGGCCGAGGTGGCGGGTCTGTGCCGTCGTGCTGCTGTTGCCGCCGCTGCCGCCGAGGGGGGTGGAGAAGCAGAAGTAGAAGGAGGAGGTGCTGGTGGTGCCGGTGGGGACTCTGACGCGGTCATGACCGACGCCGCCGACGCCAAGGCCGTCGAGGCAGTGGAGAAGCAGCAGCAGAAGAGCAAAACCACCCAAGAGGCCCGGGACGACGTCATCGACGCCCTGACAGTCGGCCTCACTCCGGACGATTACCTGAACGGGGTCTTCGACCTGTCCGGGGAGATGATGCGCTTCGCCACGACGGTGGCCGCCCTCCGCGGCGAGCTCGCCGCCGCCACGTCTGCCGTCCAGGAAGAAGAAGGCACCCAGGAAGACCATCCCCGCACCATCTTAGCAGACATGCAGGAGCTGGGCAGCCTCTTCGAGATGCTCCCCCAGCAGCAGCACAAGTCGTACCAGATGAAGCTCTCCACGCTGCGGACCTCGGTGCTCAAGGTTGAGAAGCTGGGCTACGGGCTCAAGGTGAGGGGCAGCGAGAGGCCCAAGGGCTGGATGCCGGAGACTGAGGGGGATGGGCCTGTGGATGGCGACGAGTGATGGGCTGTTTTTTTGTGTGTCGACAGGTGGATTCATTTCGGTGGCGGTCTACGGTTTTTTTGTTGGGCCGGTCAATATCTGGGTTCTATGGCGTGTTATTTCTTTTCTTCTGCGTTGATTTAGTTGTGGATATGGCTTGGGATGGTTCGGAAAAGTGTGGGCTTTCGCAGGCGTCGTAAGCCAAAATGCGGCCGATATGGATTTCGATGATTGATTTCATCAGGGCTCCTCGCCGCCACGCAACATTACACGCAACCATTGGTGATTAAAAAAATAATAAAAACCTTCTCCTTCCAATAATTTTTCTCGTCTATGCTAGCAGATACGTATTCTGCGCTTCATCTTAGTATCTTCACCCGGTCGTGTGTGAAATAGCCCTCCAATAAAAGAGAACGGGCTTCTTCATCTTAGATTTTACGAGCCCGGGGTTGGAAACGCAAAAGTTCAAGCCCAATCGAGACAGCGTATGAGAGGAGAAAGCCGTATGAGGCCTGTTTAGGTCTATTGCGTATTCCTTTTGTGTCTCAAGCGACAGTACTGATCCCACCACCAAAGCGTAACAATGCCATCGAGGATGTACCTTTCTAGTCAATGCTGCTCCAGCCTGTGCTCACCGCCATTTCGACGTGCCACCCTTCCCTCCCAACATCGGTGCCATCATGATTCGACTACTCAGTCCAAGTGCAGTCAATCGACTTCAGTCCACGTCATCAGGGCTCGTCTCATCGCCAAAGTCCACGCCGCTAAGCTTCCTCCTAGCCTCCTCAACCGCCTTCTCCTCGTCGATCGGCTCCTCCTCCTCGCCCTCGCTGTCACCGCTGTGCTTAGCGATCCTAGACCTGCCGTCCCGCTTCTGCGCCTCGAGCGTGCCCGGCTTGAGGGAGCCGTCCTCGTTCACGTCCTCCTTGAGGTAGAGGGAGAAGGTGACGGCGAGGTAGAGGTCGCCGGTCCGCCGGTTCCGAAGCACGTATCTAAGCGTGTGTGAGCGCTTGGGGGGCCTAGATGGTTGTATAATGGAGAATATAGATATACGTGAATGAGAAATAGTGAACGCCTCTAAATTTGCAGAAGGAGATAAGAAAGGAGATATGGGAATACAGGCGGATGCAAGAAAGGGCCAGCGCTCACAAAGATGCTGCTAGCAGCTAATCCGAACCCAGAGGAAAAAATATTTCCCAGGACTCAAGGGAAAGAGGGTCGGGGGGAAGGACGGTCAGTAGTGTACTCACCTCAGCGACTGCCCATCCCAATACCGCATGATCGGCAGCGTGAAGCCGGGGAGCCTGAGCGCGAACTCGTTGAAGTCCAGGTAAGGGTTGAAGAAGTCGACGCTGTACTCCCTCCCGAACTCCCACACCCACCTCTCCTTGTTCTCCGCCCTGTTGGCCCACTTCATCCGCCCCTTGGGGTCGTCGGGCGCGCCCAGGGACCTCCGGTGCTGGAGGCCGGCCTCGTCGCCGCCCTCCTCGACCCAGAGGCCGACCTTCTTGCCCGCCACCGCCGCCGCCGCCGCCTCCTCCCCCGCGTCTTTCGAGCCGGCGGACGCGCCCGGCGGCACCACCTCCGACACGCCGGGCCCGACGTGCAGCGCGTTGAAGGAGGACAGGGCGGGCCCGTACAGGTAGGGCGAGTCGGCGTAGGCGTCGCCGTCCAGGCCCGGGTCGATCCACCACTTGACGATGTTGAGGGCGGTGCTGAAGCCCGGCGGGAGGCGGTCGCGGATCGGGTGGTCGAAGTCGTTGCCCCACTGCAGGTCCACGCCCCGGACGCCCAGGTCCTCCAGCCCTTCGTCGTCGGCCGCCGGCCCGGCGTCGTCGTCGTTCTCCTTGGCGTCTGCGTCCACCGCGGGGATGCCCGCCAGCTTCTTCAGCCTGAAGCCAAGAGCGATGCTGTACTGGTCGTTGTTGTACCTGTGCGGCTCGGCGGAGAAGTAGGGCGAGGTGGAAGGGGAGTTCCGGGGGAGGCCCCGGTGGTTCTGGACGCGCACGTTCAGGCGCGCGTCGATGAGGTCGGTGCTGATGTGCACCTGCTCCGGCGTGTTAACGGGCACGACCGTGTGGGATGTCACGTCCCGGCTGGGGCCCGCCGTCACGCGGATGATGTAGTTGTGCGCCATAATTTCGCCCCCTTTTTTTCTTCTCTTTCTCTTTCTTTCTCCCCTGGCTGGCTTAAGATTTTGCTTTGCTTGTTCTCCCAACGAGCTCACAAAAGGGTTCTTATTATGGAATCCCTGTGATGTGTAATCCGCAGCTTGGGTGAGAGCTTCGTGAAATCCCAATTTATCCTTATACGTAGGTATGTTCTGGCCTTACAAAAGTAGTAGTGCAGGTCAAAATGCGGTTGGTTGGCCTCGGCTGAAATAGGAATCAAAACCTTTACGCATCAGGCGACGGTGTGGCGGTTGAGCACAAAGGCGGTGAAAGAAAGAACCAGTATTGAATGGGAAATAAGGAGAATGCAAACAGTGAACACTACTACTAACGCCCGACGGTTGCTTGTTGTCATAGGTTTTCCATCATCATCGTCATTATCAAATTCCTGAGCTGGCGCACATCACCACCTAGAGTCATCATTACATGTGGTCGTGTTTGTTGCTGGTCAAATGTCTGAAATGACGTAGAGGATTGCATTGTGATCCGTAGCACACAGCTTTACAGCCTAAGGCCTGAGGCAGCGATTTCCCGGTACCGCAGCGCCATCCGCTAGGCTTTCACATGTGCCGTTCCTGTCAACTCGGCAGACCGACCGGAATATTCCTACGCAGTACCTAGGTAGGCAGGTTAGGTAGGGAATGGGGCTGGGGTTGGTTTGCGCTGGCTCCTTTGATTAATGCGTTAACGTCTCTCTACCGACCCAACGGCAGTAGGAGCTCCATGCTGCCTGCTTGTTTCAAGAGTGGGATTATTATTTTTGTTGGGAATGGCTTAGACCCAATGGGACCGGACGGATGGTCAAATATGATGGATCGCCTTGAGACTCATAAGAAAGCCAGCAGCCAGGAGGCAAATACGTTACGTATATAGTTTTGATGCACGAGACCGAACCCATCAATCAGCATCTCAACAATCACGACATTGAAACAGTCTGCATACATCCGTACAATACCTAGCTGTATGGTAAAAAAATAACACACCGAACTTAATAAATAATAATCGATATCGCCCAGCTAGGCGCCCTTTACGCCGTACGCCAGAACCCAACGTCTTGCCGCTAGTGGGAACTTGGACGGTGTCCGGCTTCAACTTGCACGCCGCTCTTCACCAGTCCCACACTGCCCCGTTCGCCCATTCTAGCCTCCCAGGCTACCTTTGCCCACCTTACCCGTGGCAGGCGGCGGCCGAATCAACCATGCTCGGCACCTCCCGCACCGAGCACATTTTCATCCGGATCTGCATATTTCTCCTTCGCTACTCTATCCCCATCTCCCTGACTGTAATCCTGACCGTGCATCTCACAACGGGCGTGCTCACCTGCCCGTCCGATGCCCACCCGGCAGCGCAGGCCGCGACGGCCGTCCTGGTCGCGCTCGTCGTCGCGGACACGACCTTTGCGCTGGCCGTGTACGTGCCCTTCAAGCGGCGCGCCAACTCGCTGATGGCGGACCACCCGGCCGAGGGGATGACGCCCGGCGAGAGGCGCGAGCTCTTCGACCGCGTCATAGCCAACGTCCCCGACCCGGAGTGGTACATCCGGACCTGGTTCCTGGGCGCCGAGCTGGCCGACATCAGGCGGGAGAACCTGCGCGAGTTCATAGCCTGGGCCTTCTTCGACCGGGACGTCACTGCGACTGCGACGGCGACCGCGCCTGCTGGCTCTGGCGGCATGACAACGACAACGACAACGGCGCTCTCGGATGAGGAGGAGGCCGAGATGGACGGCTACTTGGACGTGGTGCACAAACGCCTCCTCGGCAAGGCGGGCGTCGGGCTCCTCCCCGGTCGGGGGTCGGCGCGCGCCTTCCGCCTCACCTTCGACGACGTCAACATGCGCTTCCGCAGCGTGGCGTGGTACGCCATCGTCATGCTCGTGGACGCCTACACGCACGCCTCGATGCTGTGGAGGGGTTTCGTCCACCGCGCCCCGTCGGCGCGGACCACCATGACAGTCTTCCCGCCGCGGCTGCACCTGTGGCCCTCGTACTGCGGCCTCGTGCGCCGGGAGTCGTCGCCGTCCTCCTCGCTGGGTTACTGGTACCGCCCGCACACGGCGCGGGACCCGAGGCGGCGGCCGGTGTTGTTCATCCACGGCATTGGGATCGGGCTGGTGCCGTACATGAAGCTGCTGTCCGAGGTCTCGCAGCCGTGGTTCGAGGGCGACGGAGGAGACGGTCAGGAGGACGACGGGGAGACAGGCTTGATCGCCCTCGAGCTCCTCCCCATATCGATGCGCTACGCTGGCGCACCCCTGGCCCGGGCCGCCTTCCTGGAACACATCACCGCGATCCTTTCTCACCACGGCTGGCTTGGCAACGACGACGATGACCACGGAAACAACGACAGCAACAACAACAGTAGCAAGGAGTTCGTGCTCGTCAGCCACAGCTACGGCTCAGTGCTGACGACGCACATGCTGCGGGATCCGAGCCTCGCGCCTAAGATCTCGGCGGTCGTGCTCCTCGACCCCATCAGCCTGCTGCTGCACCTCCCGGACACGGCCTACAACTTCACCAGGCGGAAGCCCAGGGCCGCGAACGAGTGGCAGCTCTGGTTCTTCGCCAGCACGGACCCGGGCACCGCGCTCGCGCTGGCCAGGCACTTCTTCTGGAGGCAGAACGCCGTGTGGAAGGAGGAGCTGCTATTTGTGCGGCCGGAAGAGCCATCGGGCTTGATCGGGACCACTACTACGACCGGGGCTGCAGCCGCGCAGAAGCGGCCTCGTGGCAAGAGCATGGGTATGGGCATGGGCAATGGCAGCAGCCACGGTGGAGAGGAGCCGCAGCAGCAGCAACAGCAACAAGGCAGCGATAACATCGACGATCCCACCGCGGATGGCGGCAGCGGCAATGCTCCTGCTGCTGCTCATGCTCATGCTCATGCTCATGATCATGGCAATAGCAACGGTCGCCCCGCTCACGGGCCGGCCACTGGGGAGGGAGAGGGAGAGGGAGAGGGAGAGGGGGGGTTCCCAAAGAGGAAGGTCGCGGTGACCCTGGCCGGGCGGGACCTCATCGTGGACGCCCCGCACGTGGCCGAGTACCTCGTGTGCGAAGGAGAGGGGGGCGGCGACCACAGCGGCAGCGGCGGCTCGCTGGCGCACCCAACCCCCGAGGACGAGGCCGCGCATCGGGAGTTCTGGGGCTGGGACTGGGTCGGGCATGGCGAGTACACCACCGCCTCGGGCATCGAGGTGCTCTACTTCCCCGCGCTGGACCACGCTCAGGTGCTCGATAAGGATGCTGATCGGCGGCGCGTGGTGCGGGTCGTGAGGAGGTACTGTAGGGCGTGAAGATGGGGATACTTTTGATCCTATCTACCTACCTCGGTACCTGCCTTGGGTGAGTGACTATGACATGTAGGTATTCTTCGGTTATCTTTACGGATACACATTAGATCCCGTAGTCTAGACTTCCCCCCTCCCCCTCCCCCTCTCTTAGTTCTCACTTGCCCCAGACTTGCATCGCATTAACATGCGCGCTGCTCCTGCTGTTGCTGCATGAGGACCATAGATAGGTAGGCAGGCTAGTCAGGTGGGTAAACAAAGCCAAGGGCAAAGCAATGGTTGGGTCTGCCGTTATCTTACCTCGTCCTAGCTAGCACCGGCACACCCCATCCATCCCCTTTGTCACCAACCCCCATAACTGCATCCGGGGAAACAGGCAACAACATGCTCGTCATGCGTCAATATCCCATCGCCGCTATACACGTGCCAGATGACCACTCCTGTGATAGTGTGATGGTCGTGCGTATCTTTAGCCAGTCGTCTTGGAGAACCCCGCCCGTGTTTCTTCCTCTATTCCCCTCGATCGGGCTTGCATTCATCATGCTGGCTGACGGGCGGAGGGGAAAGGATGGGAAAGACCGAAAGCAAATCAACACGAAGCCTGTGGACCATCATACTCTTTTTTGGCTTTTTTTTTGGCTTTTTTTTTGGGTTGTCCTATCCCCGACACCCGTCACCCAGCTCCGTCATTCAAAGTATTTGCCTGTATCTATAGCTAGAAAGTGGGTAGGTAGGTAGGCAGAAAGATAGAAATCTACGAGTCTAATCGAAGCGCCCAAAGTCCTATGAATGCGTCGAAAGAGAAAAGCCCACTTTCGCTTCCCCTTCTCCCGCCTCCAATCCCTACCTCCCCGCCTTGGCCTCGGGACCGCCCCATTCCGTCAGATTGACCACGATGGGGGACGGCCCGCCCTGGACAACGACCCATACGACCTGCTCATCCGTGTCGTTGACGAGCTGGTGCTCCGTCCAGGCGGGGATGAAGGCGAAGTCACCGGGGCCGAGCTCGTCGCGCCTCGGGGCAGACGAGGCCTCATCGTCGTCGTCGTCCGGCGGGCTCGTGGCCAAGATGCCTCTTCCCGAGGCGGCGTATATGATGGTGTCTAACATGGGTGAGTGACGACGGAAAACATGAGGGTAGATAAGTTAGGCTCTGAGTCGTCTCTCTTCTGGGGGAGGTTTTTTTCCCCTTCCGATTCACACGAATAATCCCATATACCCCCTTTAATGTTCCGAACCATGGAGAAGGAAGGCATAGGTAAGTGGGGAGGGTTGGATCGGGGCCCGGCTCACAACAATGCGTGATGAAGAGCGAAAAAAAGGCTGTTTCGAGAAGGTGACATCCGTCGGACCCAGTACATGTCCCCCCCAGCGTTCCCTTCGCATTTCGAGAACCGGAGATGGACTTACCATGTTCGCTGTTGTGGTGCACTGCAGAGGATGACCTCGGGCCTGCCAAGAGCACTAAGTTCCCGATCAGAAAAGAAAAAAAAGAGAGGGGAGGGGTTGAGGTTATCGCATGCATCATCAGACTCGTGCGCCTGTTCCTAAATATGGCTCTTTTGGTGGCTGCAGCGCCACGGCAGCATCATGCATCCTTTGCTTGGCCGACTAGCCAACCGCGATGGTGGAAAGACAGAAGGAGGGGGGGTGAGAAAAAGAGGGTGCTTCCTCCGCAGGCTCAAGATAGAGATCGTTGGCCTGGTTGGTCTGGTCGGCATGGTTGGGGTGCCGCCTGGCCGACTGGGCTTACCTGAGGCGCACAGCTTATCTGTCTTGTTCACAATGGCATCTCTGCGTAGGACCCCTCCCCCAGTAACCCCTTCGGGGCCATGCTTTGGCGGTGGTTGCTGTTGGTGCTGCTGCTGCTTTGCCCCAGCGGGAAGGTCGCCATTGCTCCCGAATGGCCTGACCGCCGCGTCCGCCGCCTGCTTCTCCTGACTGGAGACGCTCAGGTCGAGTCTTGGTTCTGGCTGCTCCTGCCCGGGCTGCTCAGGGACCAGGTCTCGTGCCCTCGTGATGTGTATCTGCGAGGGCAGAATCATGGGGAGCAGGTCCTGGATGAGAGGTAGCAGGGACGCCATTTTTTACCCCCTGCCTTGCCTTGCCTTCCTTGATAGGTGTTGCAGCCTGCCAGCGGTCGCGACCCAAAAAAAAAAAACCCACCTAGTTGCGCGCACCGAACTGGGTGGACGCCGACCGGTCTTGCTGGTCTTCCTGGCCTTGGCTCACGAAAACACACACTTCCGTCCGTGCCGTGATGCAGGTCGCCTCAACTGGGTTGCCTGCCTGGATTACCTGTGTGGCTTTGCCTGGTAGGTAACGTTGAAGCCGGAGCCGGGCACAGGCCGTCACTATGACCAAGGAGGAAGGAGACTATTTGGCTGCTGCCGAAAACGCTCAGCCATCCGGAGCCAGACAAGGATCCATCATGTGGGCTTTGATCGGCGAAAGGAGATCGGCTTACCAAATGTGCAACTGCCGGATAGGAGGCCTAGGGGATCGGAACTCTCTGCTACCGCGTACGTATTATGTATGCAGCTCTGTGTGGTCCTTGTAAATTTGAAACGGGGGTGAAGTTTGCGTGCTTCTGGGAGGCGTCATTGCGTGGCAGGCTGCGACTGTTTGTGGGAATTTGTACGACCTCTTGGTAGGCATTTGTGGGTTCCGCGACGGTTGCCTGCCTGAGTGGGCGAGTGGATGCGGGCAAACAATTAGGTGGTCGCAGTGGCTAGACACAGCAGGCCTCGACGCCGTGCCTGCATCCAGGCTATGAACTTGCCCTCGGGAGGTAATGAATGCACGAACACATCGTATTGACGTGTCACCACCTCCTTTGTGTCCATACGGAATACAGCGCCCCCAGTTTCTCAGCATCATTTGCCGCTTTCTTGCTGCGGCTCGAGGATAACAATTGAAGTGATTGCTATCCATTGGTCAGGTCTCCGATCTCCCCACCAGCCTTGCAAGTCCTGGCTTCTTTTGACCTTGGGAGGAATACTCCGTTCAGATCCGAAGATGATCAGGATCGGCCTGGACGTCCGACTTCGAGCTTAATCTCCACTTGAACTTGACCTTCCCAAGTGTCACTAACCTGGAGAGAAAAGCTCGGACAGCGATGCAGGAATTGGGAGTAGAACGGAAGAACTGGATGAGAGACGCGCACAGGCGGCGCTTCCTAAAACACGGAGGCACGCCTTTGGGAAGCTCGCTGCGGATGTAACAGGCCAATCCGGCAGCTGCTCGTTAATCACTGATCTCGACTGCCGGGCTGACCCAAGAGTTTACGGGAGGCAAAAGCTCAAAAGGGAAGCTGCTTGGGACACCTGGGACCTCCGGCTCCTCTGGTCTCCTCACCTAAGCACGCTGAGCCCCAAGATTCGGGCAATTCGGTCGGCCAACAAGGTTCCACCCGACCGTAAGCTGCGCGTCGAGCAATCCAACATGCCTACCCGATTACTCCAACTCGAATGATTGGAATAATATTCTGCCATGTGAAATCCATTCATCAGAAACTGTAACACGACAGGATACTGTGTTGAAGAAAACATGCTTTGATGGAAGCAACAGCGAATCAGAGGGGCTGTAGATGGGAGGGGCTCGGAGGGCGGGGCTACTGTGCTTGAGTGGGAAGTTGTCACCGACCATCGACCAAGTGTGTGGGCACAAAGTGTGGGAGCTCTAGCACGGAATGGACCTTATTGCTTCCGCCACTGGTTTTTAGGGAAAATCCCACGACATTCCGACGCCGCAGCGGTGCAGGACGGAAACTGCATAGCGCTCAACAGGGCTGACGAGGGCGACTCTTTTTTCCTCTACTACGGGTAGGTTTGCTAGCGGGTGGTGGGGTTGGGTGCGAGTTGTCAAGCTACGCGGAATGACAAGCTTCCTCGCGAAGGGTGTGGGGTCAGTGACAAGTCGACCGACCGAGAGACGAACCAGTCGACCGATGAAGTTTATGCAAGAGGAGACGGGACCATCAACGGGGGGCCAAGAGTATGGACGACTGGCTGGCAGCCCGAGTTGGAGGTTGGCAAAGGACGCGAAAAAGAGCAGCCGTGAGGTCGATGACAGCCGGAAGATGTGCTCGGTCACCGGCCACTACCCGCCGGGTCATGCAGGAGCTGAAGCCGAAGACAAATGCCAGAATCCAATATATTGGCCCTCCCGTGTGTGCATCGCTCAACGTTCGACGAGATGCTGAGCTGGATGGGACGCGGAGAACTTGTTCCTTCCTTCCGTCCAACGCCCCTGAGAAGCCGCGAAGGATTGAGCTCTTCGGTCGCACGAAATACCGGGTTGGTCGTCCAACTGGTAGATGAAGAGACCACCTTCGGAACCCTCCCAACCCCAGCTGCCCCTTCTAGAACCCCTCTTCTGGAACGTGAAGTGTCGTATTCCGCGCAGAAGCAATATGAAAGCAATAAACGGGTAAAGGAGATCTCATTAACCATTGCGATCTCCGCATCCTTGGGCTGTCCTGAAGAGACGGCAAAGGTTGGCACGCTGAATGGGCTCCTCAAAAGACGAGGTCATTGAGATGTGGTCGAGGAAGCAACCCTCCCTACCCATCAAACACCTTCCCCAGGACTAAGGCGCCTTTGGGAAATGGTGTCGCGGTATGTTGGTGGGCAATGTTAGGTTGCCGAGAACTCGATCGGGTACCCTGTTCGCTAACCGATATGTGGGTAGGTAGATGGCTATGGAGAGCTGGAGAGCCTTGGAATTCTGTCTCCGTACTGCGTAAGGATACCTAGATTTGGAGGTGGTCAAGACCCGGGACCACAGGCCGAGACCCCATCTTTGTGCCCTTCCTACTAGTTCCACTTCCCACGCGTGGTCCTGTAGCGACCCGCACATGCAGCACAAAATCCCAGCTCAGTGGGGATAAATCCCTGTGTTCCCGCCCGCAAACCGGAGCTCTCTACCTGCATATATTTCGAACTTGTGACTCTTGCAAGCCTCGTCTTCTTAGGACTCTTACTAGAGAAATGTGCGATACGACACGGGAATTGTGAGGACTGAGGAGAGATGAGAGCCGTTTGTCGCTACCTCCATTTCTTCGCAGGTGAACATACGATTCTCCCGCTCACTCCGCATAGCTCCCCACACGGAATATTGGCCACTGCCGGCCTCGGTGCTGGACGATAATGCACCAGCAGCGCCGTTCTAGTGCTGGCCACCATCCACATCGGCTTTGAAGCAACGAAACCCTCTCACGTCGACCTACCACCCTCTGGCAGACACGCGATCCTCTTGGGGCATTTTGTTGCTGCTACAGCATCAGCATCTGAGCACTCGGCATCCTGCTGCAGCCTTGACTTTATTGGCAGAGAGGCTTGAACGCTCTGGCTTTCTTCCCCGCACTCTCTTTCAAAGGTCTCCCAGCCGTGGCCTCCTCTACCACCGTGCACCCATCTGCACGCCCCTCTGCACGCCCTTCTACACTCACACCTCCCAGGTTTCAAGGGTCCTCGTTAAAGCTCGCACTTCTCCAACAACTCTAGGGATATCCACCTGCCCGCAGCTAGCTTTCCTGTTCTTGTGGTCCGTCTCTGATCTGGCGGCTGGCAGACGGTTGGCTGTTGGCTTGTGATGGACAACGACAAGAAGCATATGACGACGGGGCCATCCTCTACCTCTGTGCCCGTGCCGCCACCTTCTTCCCCTTCAACCTCTATATCCACCTCGCAGGTCAAGCGATGGGGAAGGATGGATGCTGAAGACGAAGACAACCTTCCCCTGCTGGACTCAACCCCGGACACCGGTTTGCGGGACCATGCCATGAACAGCCGCAAGACTCCCCGTGGTACCAGCGACCACTACCGCTCCCAACCGCATGCCGCAGGTTTGTCCACCTTTTTAATAGTCTTAGTTTTCACTGAACGCGTCGCCTCGGAGGGATATAGGGTGGTTTCTCTGCTTTTCTGTACTTTTGTGTCAGGCTTGAGTGCAGCTAAACTAAAGCTATCATGTGCGTATCGGATTTAGGCACGCAGGACCCCGAAGGCGCGAACGATTGCCTTATTTTCACTCTGCCACCCGAGTTGATCGACAACTTTTTGTCATATCTGTCTCCGGCCGACCTGTTGTCGGCCAGCCAGACATGTCGCCAACTCCACATTCGCGCCACCTCGGATTTCCTCTGGCAGGCTCTGGTCCAAGCCAACGTCCCTGGAACGAGAGTGACGACTCCATACCCGTGCAAATCCTTTATGGAGCTCTACGCAGGGCACGACCCCAGGTGGTTCCTTCCCAAGTACAAGATATGGTTCTCCGGGCAGGACCTGATGGGCAAGCTGATCCTGGTGAGGTACGACCAGAGGCGGGGTTGCATCGAGGGGTATCAGCTGCTAGCAATCAGCAACAGGACGGCCTACGAGCACTGGCAGGCCGATGAGCAGGTCATAATCCACACATTCGAGCCGACGGTAAAACTTCACCTCGATAAGCCCGTGGTGCAGCTGCGCTGCCAGGAAAAGCCGGGAAGTCCGCAGCAGCAACCAAAAGGTTCCCGGCTCTTCAGCTTCCTGCGGAGGAGAAAAGCACCCAAGGACGCAGGACCATCGTCAACAGAAGCGCCCGAAAGCCGCTTCGCCGCCGAGATACCGATGGCGGGACGTGCGAGCAATAACGATGGCATGTTTAGCAACTTCATGCTGTCGTGCCCGCTGCCGCCAGACGAGGCCGAGGCAGGCGCCAGCATGGGGTTCCCCTACGGTGACATCTGGCCCCCTCCATCGATCCCGGCGCACCACCGCGTCTCGGCCGCTAACTTCCAGCGGCGTGAGGGCAACACGCGCCCCCGTCGGGCGGGTGGTGAGGGTGACGGCGACGCGGCCATGTACACGGTGGATGATGACCGCCCCTACCGCCGCGGCGACATCTCGGACCAGAGCTTCCGCATCCGCAGCTGGATGGAGATGCGCCCACCAATGCGCCCTGGCGCTGGGGCTGCCGCCGCCCACCTGCACGGCCAGGTGACTCAGTCATGGCCCGCAGCGGCGGCGGCGGTCGCGGTGACGGCGCCGGGGCCGGTGGCCGTGGCACCCCACCTGTCGCCGCACCCGGCCGTGGGCCCGCCGGCGCCCGTGGCGGACGTCGCGGCCGTCAGGATGCACATCGGCGAGGAGGTGACGACGTATGCGACGCTGGACCCGGTGCTGTACACGCCGACGGCGGACTGCCCCTGGCGGGGGATCTGGGTCGGGGACTACAGCGGGCACGGGTGCGAGTTCCTGCTCGTCAACCAGGTGCACGATGACGAGGCGGACGAGGTGTACGAGGCGCCGGTCCGCGCCGAGGGCGAGACGGACGAGGACTTCGCCCGGCGCCAGAGGGACGCCCGCATCTACCGCGGCCGCCTCGAGGCCATCAAGCTCACGGGCGACCCCAACGTGCCCCGCGGCGAGTACACTTTTGTCGTGGACGACCTCGGGCCCAAGGGTTTCGTCAACGTCGTGGAGGATGCTCCGTTCAAGGGGGCCCGGGTGGTCAAGAGCAAAGGCCATGTGGCCAGGTCAGGGTTCACGAATGGTGAGTGGAAGAGCAAAACATACTCTTTGCTGCGACACATTTCTTTCCTTCTTTCTTTCTCTCTTCTTTTTTTGGCTTTGTCTCTCTTCCTGCACATCTACTGTCGTATCAATTACTAACATTGTATCTACCGCCTCCGTCTTCAGACAAATTCATCGAGTCCCAACTCCTGTTGATCTCCCCCAATCGGCTGGCGCAGTACTGGCTCGGCTTCGGCCACATCAGCTTCTTTGAGCGGGTCGATATCGATCGACTCCTCAAACCGACTTGATTCCCTACAGAGGATCCGCGTTCTTGCACAGACTATTCTCATTCCTAATCCGGAGGTTTCTTTCATAACATTATCTTTTTATCACGAAAGGAGAGAGATTGAGGGGAGGGGCAAATATGGCGTACTATCACATTGACGAATCATGATCAAGATACCGGCTATGGGAAACGGCGATACCACAATACGGTGAGGGACAAATGAGCCCTTGCTGATGTCTTTTCACGACTTGACTTGGGAAGACATGCAACATCCGGGGAGACCTAATGCTGGAGTGTCTGTACTTTAAACAAAAACTTCGATGCCTAATTATTCCTCGTCACTCTTTCCCCCGGAAGTCCGGAACCTCCTCATCAATCAACCTACTTATCCTCCAACTGCTCCGCCGATATCTGAGAACATGCTGATGCACAAAAGTTAGAAATCTGTACAATGTATACCTTCCATGCGTTGCCTAGACTAACTTCAAGTGGTAGCCAATCAGTCACGGAGGCAGTTTCTCTTCAGCACAAGCCACGAGTGAAATTGTGTGGAGCCCGCTGTCCAGCGAAAGAGTTTGTACAAGCCGACTTGCCTTGCCCACGCCGCCATCTTCTTCTCCCTTGAGGAATGAGGATCAGTTTGGCAGATGGACCAGCCCAACGGCATTTGAGTGGTGGCCAAGACTGCGGCTTGCCACGGAGGATAAAAAGCTTGTCGAAACTTCCCGAACGAGCAAGCAACTCCCGGCGGATGTTCTCTCAGGGCTTGGCGAGGTGCCCACGACTGGTCGTGCTAATGGAGTTTTGGTGTTTTCTGAGGGCGGATGATGTCTCTGCGCTTGGCGTTTCTCCGGCAGAACACACCGCCAAGGGGTGTTGATGTCAGGTATTCGAGGATCGCAGGAATTTCCTCGTTGAGGTCAACTTATTTTCCATTACCTTCACAACAGAGTTAAGCCACTCAATAAATGCAATACACGTTATCTTCGAGAAGCCTCCGGCGGTGCGAATGACCTCCGTGGCCAAGCTCCCGGTGAACACCATCACTATCCCCCTTAAAGGCATCTAATAAGATTTATTCACGTCTAGTGGCGGGCGACGACGATTTTCACGGGCGCTCGTTGGTGAATAGATATCTCCCCAACACGTCTTCATACTGCTTCTAATGGCCGCCAAGTGCCAGGGCCGCAGACAGTTCGTCTCTAGCCGCGGCTGCTCAGGTCCTCAACCTACCTAGACACTTCATGCTAAGATTGCTGATACTTACATGCTTTCTTCCTGGTGACCTTTTATTTCGACATGCAACTGCCTTCAAAACTCCATTTCTGGCTGCCAGTAAGTTCGTTGGGCTAGAAAGCTCAAGCTTCGAAGGAACCTTCATCATTCAATGTTAATGGCAGAACCGAGACGGAGAGCAATGATGAGCGTGACGCTCCGGCTCGCCCATGGATCACACAAACTATGAGTAGTGTAAGTTGGAGGTTGCCCATACTGTCGGACGGAGAAAGGATAACGTCCACGAATATTATCTGCGACGGCAACCCATCTCTTCTGCTTCTTACATTCATGTCTCACCCACCACTTGAACTCGTGGCTGCTGTTCTTTGTCCCTCCGCCTCCCTTCCCTACCTCCGGGGCAGGCTGTAGTTGACGCTCACCCATCCAAGTTTGCAGCGCACCCGCGCCTCTGCATTGACATGGCTCCTCGTCTGATCCCCTGGCACTGGGCGCATCCAGCGACACCGCCCACGTCAGGAAAGTCACCCAGCACAGTCCTTCGGGATGAAAAAGGCCAGGGAAAGGCAGCACCCGTCAACGAGGTGATCATCTGCAGCATCCCCAAGCGCCCGCGCCGCCTCCGCGAGACACCCATCAACTCGCTCCTGCAAAAGGGGCTGTGCCGCGTGACGGTCGACAGTCCCATCGTTGGCGGAGGGAAGAGGTCTTGGGGCAATGTAGCCTGCATAGGCGGCAAAGACAAGCTGAAATACTCGGTGTCTGAGATGGAGAAGGAGAAAAAGTGTTTCTGGAATCGGCACATGCATAAGGCAGATGTCACTCCAAAGGGCGCAAACAATACCAAGCCAAACCCCAAACCTAAGGCCAAGACGAAGCCTAAGATCGGTCTCCCGGGGACGATACAAACCCAGCCCAAGGGTGCGAGAAGCCCGGTCAATGGGATAGATTTGATCAACGGAACGGGCTTGGCAAACATCACGCACTTTCCCCATGAGGCATTTCTACGAGGCCGCAGCAGGCGGGGACTGCCCTTCATCCCAGAACGACCGCAGGGCACTGGTGATGACGCTCATACCCCCGAGTATGGCCTCAACCAGACGGCGCTCGGCAGCGCCCACCTTGTCCAGGCGCACATCCCCACCGTCGAATCCCTCCCGGGCGGCGGATACGACATGGGCAGCAGCGGCGGCGGCAACGGTATGAACCACACCCGCAATGCCACTAGCACGTTCGACGTGGGCGTCAGAAACAGCAACACCACCACCTCGACCATCGTCATCGTGGCGATCCTCATCGTCGCCATGCTGGGCGCCATGGTCGCCTGGATGGCGAGGGACTTCTACCGCAAGTACAAGGCGGGCGAGGTCCAACAAGGCTTCCACTCCCTCGGGCGCGCCCTGCGTAGGATGGCCGCCGCCCTCGCGGGGGCGCTGCTCTACTGCTTCACAGAGCAGGCGTGGCGCAATGGGTGGCAGCGCGCGGGCCGCTTCTTCTCGGGCGGCGAGAACGGTAACCATCTCTGGCGGGCCGCTTGCCCCCGCTGCCTACGTGATGGCGGGCGCCGCGGCGGCGG
The DNA here is from genome assembly GCA_003049395.1 of Pseudohalonectria lignicola. NCBI lineage: Eukaryota > Fungi > Ascomycota > Sordariomycetes > Magnaporthales > Ophioceraceae > Pseudohalonectria > Pseudohalonectria lignicola. Next base: position 72,634 of record PYSP01000139.1, read on the forward strand.
TGGCGGTGGCGGTGACAGCGGCAAGAAAGACGGCGCGGCTTGCAACGGTGCGGACGGGTACGTGTCCGCCCCGCCGCTGCATCTTGGGATCGGCGGCGGCGGCCTCGGACTGCCGCACGGTGCGGGGCCTACCGTCAACGGCAACGGACACGCAAACGCGAACGGGAAGGGTAGGCTGGGCAGGGCGAACGGCCGCGTCGTCGTTGTGGTCGGCGGGATGCGCGAGGCGCGCCTGGGTGGCGGCGTGAGCGGCCTCGCGGCCAGGGGGCCGACCACGATGCGGGCTTCCTCCTCCACGGCGGCGCCGAGCTGCCTCTCGCGCTTCTCCTCGCCTCCCCCTCGCCATACTGCTGCTGTTACACACCACACCAACGGCGGAAACTTCCACGGGATCTCCCCGCTGGTGGCGGCCCGTCTGGCCGACGCGGCGCTGGCCGGCCGGGGGAGGCGGAGCGGCATCGTGGCCGCGGACGGGGCCGACGGTGGCGGCGGCGGCAAAGACGGCCTGAAGCAGGGGGGTCCGCGGTTCAGCGAGGTTGAGTACAACGGCGGGTCGTCCGGTAAGGGCAACAAGCGGGACTCGGGGGTTGGGCCGCTGAATGACCCGCGACCGGGGAGCCGGGCGTCCAACCTCAGTGCGTATGTTTTTTCGCACCCTACTTTCGGTTTCCTGCCTCTTCCTGGTCGTCCTTGTCAAGGTGACTTTTTGTACCCACCGGGGGAGAAAATCGTCAAGCTGACATCCTGAAAAAAAAAGCGTAGTTCCTGATTTCCTCGAGGACGCCCGTCCGTGGCTCACGTGGGCGTCGTCCTCAGCCGAAAACGACACGGCCGGGGCCAACACCGGCACTGACCCCAACAGCGGTGGCGGCAAGAGGTCGTCTGGCAAGGAAGGCAAGCGGCTCAGCGCGGGCAAGAGGTTGAGTCAACTTCTCAGGAGTGACAGGCCGAAGAGACAATTCGGAGTGTAAAGTGGTGCGCGAGGCGTTGAGAAAGATGATATACAAAGGGAAAGAGAGAATTCGGCTACCCGCCTGGAGTTGCTTCGAGGTGCTAGAAAGGAGAAGTTGTTTGTTACCGACTGGCGAGGTGACTTTTCGGAGCTTTTCGGCAGAACGCGCAAGGCCATGCCACACATTGCTACTGCCTACGTACCTAGGTACTTAATAGGCACCGAGCTTGGGGTTGTGGCTAAGGATTGAGGAGTAGATATTTATATACCAACCTAACCTACCTGCCTTCCTGCCTTCCTGCCTTCCTGCCTTCCTGCCACGTGGTGGAGAGACAAAGTAACAAAGCAGAATGGACAGGCAGGACGGACAGGAGGGAGAGACGCACTTACCGCGAAACATTCATCGATCAACAATATCTCTAGGAAGGAGTCTTGATCCGCGTAGCTTACTGCTGGGTGAAAAGCCGAAATCAGGCGGTAAGACGCGGCAGAAAAGCAAAGAGTTATTAACGCACGGGCCATGACATACCCAGCCAGGTATATAAATCCACCCGCGCTCCCACAATTTTGTAGAATTTTTTCTTCCTTTCTTTCCTCAGCTCTCTTTGCCTTTTGGCTTAGATCAAGTGTAGTATCTGTTCTTTTCAGTTTAATCTCTGAAACTGGCCTACTGGCCAGAATCAAATGATTATTCTTATTTTTGTCACCGGGAGGACTTTCCGCTGGGCTTGCCCATGATTGACCTCTACTGTGTCCCTCGTATTACACTGTCTCGAGGCGACGCGAACACTACACTGCTCTTTTTTCATTGCATGCTGGGGCTTGTCCTTGGCTGTGAAGAAGAAGTGAACCCAACTCCGCAATACCAGCTTTTCCTGAAATGTGTGCCTGCCTGGACGCAATTGTCGTAGCAGCGTCTGCTCAAATCCCCTTAATCTGTTGGGAGGCGCTTCGAAGGCGAGCAAAATCTTCCATTTGCCGTCATAAACAACTCGCTTCTCCGGCAGATCCGCCATCAAACCGTATTTCTAGAATGGAGGGAATGAATGACCTGGCTCTGAATCACTGACGTGTGGAATCACGATGCAATTCGACAGCTGGTCGTTGACTGAGCAGACTGCTGCGCGGCAAGTAGCTGGTACCCAATACCGGTGCTAAAGAAATCACGGGCGGGAGGTTGGCTTTTGTAATGACTTCCACGGTCCGAATCCTATTGACGCTTTGGGTCACCGCTGCCGTCCTAATCATACCTTATCCAAAGCCTGCGCAATTTTTTAATTAGAGACGGATTGATGGAACCGAAATCGGTGCGATAGATGTGATGCTAACTTACTACAGCGAACCGACTCCTCGCTCTGATCTTCTCGCCATAGAGCACCAGAACCCACGGCACCAGCGTCAGCGCCGTCGCGATGCAGCCCAGCAACACACCCGCGTTCGCCGGCCCCAGGTTCCTGAACAAGGCACCCGTGACGAGCGGGAATACCCCACCAAGCACGTTCCGGCAGAAGCTCTGGGCCGCGAGCGCGGACGACGCATACGTGTGGTACACATCGGCCAGGTAGTTGAAGGTGGCGAGGTAGATGGCGAATATGCCCATGGTCGCCAGCGCGATGGCCACGGCGGGCCCCATCCAGTGGGAATCCCCGCGCGCGGACAGACCGAAGACGAAGAGGCCGATGGGCAGCAGGGTCGCGGTCATGCAGGTGAAGTACAGCCGGGACTCGGGCACGTTGGAAGGGAGGCGGCGGCGGAGAAACAGCCACACGGACGCGTGGGGCAGGGTCGCCGGGTCGACGCCCGAGTCCGGGTCCCAGCCCGGGTGGCGGAGGAGCTGCTCCTGCAGCAGGCCCATGGTCGTCGCCAGCACGGAGCCGACGATCATGGCGATGAAGATGCGGCCCGACTGCTCCGTGTTCCAGCCGTAGACGGTGGTGAAGACGAGCGGGATGCAGCCGAAGGTCAGGTAGAGCACCGCCCAGGCGAAGGCCACCCAGAGGGAGAAGAAGAAAACGACGGGTTCCGTGAGGAGGAGGTGGAAGGGCCGGTAGACGGAGATGGAGATCATCTTGCCGACGGAGGAGCGCTCCTCGTCCGACTTGACTCGCCACCGGATGCGCTGCAGCGTGAGCCCCGACACGGACGAGTTGCGTCGCGAGCTTTCCACCTTCTTTTCCTCGTCCGAGACACCTTCTACCCCAGCGGCGGGGTATACCCATCTAGGTCCACGATGATCGTCGTCATCAACTGCCTCCTCGGGCTCTGAAGAACCTGAAGAATCCGTATCCTCATTCCACCGCGTCGCATCCTCCTCCATCCAGACGCCGAAGTAGCCCGCCCCCTCCAGCTCCTCATACCAGCGATTCAACGCCCTCCCTTTCCTCGACAGCAGCACCGAGCCTCTACTCTCCCTGAACAGCACCACCAGCGCGACCATGAGCACGGCGTCAGCGATGGCCTGGTGCCAAAACACCCACCTCCAAGTCCCAGCCTCGGCGACGGCCTCCCCCGCGAACACGGCCCCGACGAGGGGTCCCGCCCCAGTCCCGACGAGCACGGCCCCGCTGAAGAGCGCCATGGGTGTGTTCCTCCCCGCCGCGTCCCACAGGTCGGCGATGACCCCGCCGACCATGGTGCTGAAGACTGAACCCCCGACGCCCGTGGCGAACCTCGAGGCCAGCATGCCCGGTAGGGTGGTGGCGGCTGCGCAGCCGCCCTGGGAGGCGACGAAGACGAGGCCCGCGGCGGCAAAGACCGGGTACCGGCCGTTGATCTCGGAGAGCGGGGCCAGCACCATAGGCGCGAGGGCGAAGCCCGTGCAGAAGGTCGTTATGCCGGCCACGACGCCAAGGTGCGGGGCCGGGTAGCCGCCGCCGCCGAGGGCGGAGGCCATGACGTGCGACACGGGGGAGTAGGCGCCCGCCGTGTAGGCGGTGAGGAAGGTGGCGATGCAGGAGAGGGCCAGAAGGAGGTTCTTGCGGTGCCTGGGCCAGTGGAGCGGGTTGGTGAAGGGGGTGAGGTCGGGCTCTGGTGGTGGTGTTGCTGCGGGGTTCGCGGCCGTTTGTGCTTCGCCTCCTAGATGTATGGTCGTGTTTGCCTCCGGGAGAGGCGTGTCGAAGGTGAGGTAGAAGTGTCTGATCTCCGTGTTCCGGGTGGGGGCCTCGGGGACAGACGGTTCTGATCCCACCCCGCGGATGGACGGGGTGGCCCCCTCGTGGATGGCGATGGCGAGGGCGTCATCTTGCCGTCTGATGGACGAGATATCTCGCTCAGGACGCGGCGATGCTATCATCCTCGGGAGCGACCTACGGTATTTTTGTAACGATCTGTTCTTGGCTCCTAATAAAGCATGAACAGAAAATGGGCTCTTCGTCCACGGTCTAGGTCGACCTCGGGCTGAGGAAGCGAAAGGAGTTCCAGAAGGAATCCCGAGTCGGCATGGATACGGTGCTTCAAAGAACCAAGGGGATAAGGGGAGGAAAGGTTCGAGTCTGGGGGGTAATCCGCTTCTCGACTCCACACTCTACAGTGACTGAATAGGGCGTATGAATCAAGCCGGTTCTCTCTTGGGTGTGCTGCATCAACCTGATGGACTTGGGGAGGAGGGGGGATATGAGACAAATTCTCATGCTAGCGGCGTGGACGATCAAAGGGTGATATATAAAAGCCATCGCAACTTCACTGGTCCCCCCTACAGCACTCCATATACCTAACTTTTCTTCCTCTGATTCTTTCGATGCCCACCGGTTGGTGGGAACGGCCAGACGCCCACCGGAATCTGTCCCCCAAGGGGACGAACTCCCGTAGGACAGTGCCAAGCCTCATTACGCCCGTGATATTGCCTTGCCTGCGTCAATGACATCCTTTCCACCCCTCCTCTCCACCTTGACACCGAAATTACGTTTAGTTTCTGCAGTGTGCAATGCTTGCGGGTCGATTTCTTCCTCCCCTTTTTTTAATCGGGTTTGTTCTCCAGCTTTGCTTTTCTCGGCAGCTGGGATTCCAATAGATTCAAATCCCCTCCCCACAAGTTCACTCCACAGATCGAAGCGTAGCTTGTGGGACGGTGACCTTCCGGCGGCATCTCCTTGTTATTGCCGGGAGACCTCCATCTCTTCTTCTCTTTATTGAGACACTATCTCGATCAGATCTTTGTATTTCGTCATGTCACCGATCGCACACCCTTCCATGACCGTGTATCAGAGAAGCCAACACGCAGAGCAGAGCTAGTATGCACTGGATAGCGGCCGGGCAGCGCCCTCCTGGGCATTGGGGCTGTCATTTCCACTGTTATCTCTGACCGAGGAGATGTGTAAGAGGAGTTGGACACTACCCGGCTTACCGGGACATCTGCTCAACAAAGGGGGTACCTGACGCTCTCCCCCAGTGCTATCGCCATTTATCATGTGTCTCTTTCCATTGCCCCTACCCTTGGCTTTGGCGAGACGTAACTAACTCAGGCAGGTGCTTTTATTCATTTCTACCCAGAACGGAATCATGACCGTGATAGGTCTTCTGGACTGGGTTGGGCTTCTGAATCGGCCTTCCCCTCGGACTGAAGGTCGCTGGGAGACGAACAATATTGACCTGTGACCACTGCAGATGCAGCGGCTCCGCATGCGTCCTGCATTTTCCATTTTTTGATCTCAATTTTTCCTGAACCCGGCTTATTGCCTTCGCCAATCAACAACCCCTTGATACCAAATCTTCTTTTTGGCGCGGAGATGCAGGCCGCACAAATACGGATACAACCCAATCCCAGTACATCTCCCTCCACAACGCACAACGGATGGAGGAGGCACATGAGGACGACCAGATGATGGTATCGACGCACCGATTCTGGTCAGCTGTGCGAGTCAGCCATTGCCCTTTCTCTTTCCGGGCTTGACCCATGTCTCTGATATCTCCCACCCAATTTTTTGTTGCTCGCGCCTGCAGTTTCAAGCACCACCTCGGTTTCCTGGCAGGCTAGGGAAGTGTGGGAGGTTGGTACGGATAGATCCCACAAAGGGCGTTTCCTTGCCCCTCCTCCATTGCAGCACCCGAGCGGTCGCAAGAGCCCTGGTACGGGTACTATTACCGATTCAGCATTGGAGGTTGTTAGGGCTGGTAGCTGCGTGGGACGGATTTTGATCCGAGGGAAAACATATCCTTTTCTGGATCCTAGTTCAGTTTCTGTTTTGGCTCTCTCCCAGCCGCTTCTTTCGCAGAAGAGTGGAGGAAATAAGAACTATCAAGCACTCCACAGTAGTAGCCGTTCTCTATTCCCGGTTTCTTTCCAGCTTGTCAGCACCCAGTTGAGATGTTCCTAGTGAAGCTCGGCGGTATAGACAGCATTGGATAGCTTCTGCACACCTACCTACCTACCTACCAGTGAGAGGGTATCTACCAGATAACGGAGCACCGGAGGGGCACTCTACCCGTCGCCAACAAGGGCACACGGGCTGCCGAGGCCACTCCGTAGACGGCACAGCACAGCTCCATATACCTATACTTGCACGGCAGAAACCTCCTTGTGGTGATAGTTTTCATCGAACTATTAATATCTCGAGGGAACCCTACCTCTCGCAAGAAAACGCGCTAGAGAACCGACCTCTGCTCCTAATCGAACGCACTGGTTCGCATCCCGAGGATGAGTGAGTGGCTATCGGGAGATGACGGTGTGACATCATTTTATGACAAACCGAATATATACAGAGCAAGGCCCATTTCATGAAGAGGGTGAGTGGTCGAGGCTGTCGCTGGTTTCACACGGGGCAAGATTGCGGTGGCGGGGTACTCATGGCCTTAGCGGCTAACTTATGCCGCCTCATAATCTCGGCATCTTTAGGGCAGGGTGGCCTGCCCCACCATAACCTAAGCTCCCGCCCTGACCTCATCGCAAGAATTAGGGAGTAAAAAAGAATCCTAGGCTGCGAAAACCCCCCGTCCTGACTTGCATCATGTAAGATGCGAAATACCTCCGAATCTCTCGACCGTGATCTCAACTCACAAGCGATTTAACAATATGGCGACAGTCGCTCCTCCAGGGTTCGACGCGGAGAACGCGCCGAACGATGCGAATGTGAGCTCGCCTTCCTTCCTTCAAGATCTTGCATCATGGAGGGGCACGCGTCTAATCTTGGGCTCTTGTCCGTCCCTCGCGATGACGACAGATCGAACTGGAATTCGCGAAGAAAGGTTCGTTAATCTGTCCTAACCACGTCCTCGCTGGTTGAACAAACCCCTGTTGCTGTACGCTCGGTGTCTCGCAGTTTGCACTTTCTCTCGCTCCCCGGCCACCACCCCTCCGCGGCAGCTGGACCCAGTTCGGGTTCAGGACTCAGTGGCAGTGCTGACTTTTTGCTCTCCCGACTCGCGCAGTGGTGCAGCACTTCGAGACGTACTGGAAGGTCCTCAAGATGAGGCGCGGCTCGGAACTGCAGCTGACCAAGCTGGACAACGATATCTACGAGCACCTGCAGAAGGACTTCCCCGAACTCGACCCGGCCAAGATGATTGACGAAGACAAGATGAAGAGCAAAGAAGGCAAAGAGAGATGGCGGAACTTTATGATGGCGTATGAGAAGAAGGTTGATGACTTCAACTTCGGAACGATGTTACGCGTAGGTCCGAAGGACGACTATGATACGGAGGACAAGGTGATATTCGGTAGGTGGCGCTTGTATTAACTGAGATAGGTGCTGGATAGCGGATTCTGACGAAAGCGTATCGAAATAGTGCCAAGGATGCAGTTTTACGCCATCGAAATTGCGAGGTAAGGCGATGGCCGAGGCTCTACTCCGTATATTCCCTTGTGTTCTGCTCTAGGAGTTCTCACAGTTGGCATACAGAAACAAAACGGGTCTGAATGATTGGATCTACGAGGAGGCGCAACTGGAGAGGGAGAAGGCCAAATCAAAGGAAGAGAAGCCGAACTGAAGACAAAGAGGGACACCATGGCGGCGAAGAACCAGAGGGTTGGGCAAATATTCCTTAGCGGCTACGCCGCTAGACCCCCGCGTCGATTCATTCAGACTCGGATCCGACACTGTTTGCTTGCTCATAGACGCCTATCAGATTGCCGCCCCCTCTCCCAACAACTCGCAACAACTCGCAACATCTCGCAACAACTTGCTATATCAGCTTAGGGAGTTGCGGTTGTCAACCGCGAAATTTTCGTCGCAAGCAGCTGTGTTTAGAGGGACATGAGGGAACCAGTGGCGGCGTAGTGGCCATTCTCTTTGCTGAGTGTACCTTTTCTGGTGACAGCCTCGGAGGGTACGATCGAACGGGGTGTGCTGGATGGAATGCAGGACTCGTCCCAGTGGCTGTTGCGGCCGATGAGACAGCTACTTCGGTCCACGACAGTTTCTGGAAATTCGATTTCTTTAACTTAGACTTCTAGTTTGTTCTTTACTGAGCATCAGACGATACCTACTTATCTTCCTGCCCCATTATCCTCATGTTGGTATTGTTCCGCCGTACCCATTCCGGCCAAGCACTGAAAATAATACCAGGAGCCGCACAAAGGAGACAACCCAATGCGTCGCAGGAAATTCGGTCGAACTTGCCAAACGCGAGACCAGGGTCTCGATTTTTCATTCCCAATGGCTCTTGGTTGATGCTATACACTTGCTTCCGACGGTATTTGAACTCGGCGGAATTGATTCTCGGCCGTTCCGCTCCGGCTGTATTTCCTGCTGTTCATTCCATCAACTCCTGGAAGCGCCTTCCTCCAGATCGATTCCACTGCCTTCGAGACACCCGGCCGATTCCTCACCATGCCACTATCGTGTCGCCACCGATCGATCGACGAAGCATCCCGCTGATTGAACCTTCCCGATTCATTGCAGCATGTCACACTTCCCTCGGCAGGCCAGTCCAGACGGCATTCCGACGTCCCTGCCGTCCCGACGCACTCCTGACAGCTCAGAAGCCTGAAAGATGGGTTCAAAAGTCCCCTGCGAAAGATTGAAGGCGACAAATCTTGACACTCAGCTGCATCATCCACCGCAAGAGGGCTGCTCGGGCGCCTTCAGCTCTGTCAAAATGGAGCAGATCAGGCGGATGACGCCGAGCGGACCAGCCACTACACCTGAAAACCGGGATGCGTCATTTCTCAGCCTGTTCGTCTTCTTCCAGAGGGAGAACATCCCAGCTCTGTTCTTCGCCCTTCTTGGCTCTGCAGCACAAGCCGGGGCGCAGATCACGGCCGTCATCGTCCTGGGCAAGATCTTCGAGGAACTCTCTAAGTACGCAGGCCATCAGATCAGGCCCGAGCAGGCGTTCGGCGGTGTTAAGTACTGGATCGGCATCCTAGCGGGAGTTGGTGGCGCACACTGGGTCTTCAGCGCCATATTCATGGCGGCGTGGATCGTCTTCGGCGAGAAGCAGGCCAAGGCAGCGAGGATGACGCTGTTCAGGACTCTGACTCGGCACAAGGATATGGCCTGGTTTGACTCGTACCAGGATGGTGTCCCGTCTCTGGTTGCTTCGATTCAACGGTGAGCGCTTCCAACTTCAGACCCCGTTAGGCCGTCCGAAGCAAACCGTGGCACTTATGTTCAACTAGGGATTGGCGACTGGTGGGCATGCTAACTGAGTAGCAGACAAGTTAGAGAGCTTCAGATCGCGGACAGCCAGGTCCTTGGCTTCATTACATATAACTTCCTCCTCGCCCTGGCTGGGGTGATTGTTGCTTTCTACTACGGCTGGCAACTCACCCTCGTCATCATCGCTTCCACCCCACTCGCGGTCCTCGCCATGAAGTTTTTAGGCCGAAAACTCGAGCAGGCGATCACAACCCAGAAGGAGATGCAGGCCGAGGCGACCAAGTTGGCTGCCGCATCCCTCGCCGGGATCGAGCTGGTCAAGGTCTACAACGCCCTGGAGCACGAGGTGTACAACTACAGGGAGGTCGTGAAAAGGGCTGGCAGCTACGGATGTGCTCAGTCCCTGTGGAATGCCCTCCAGATGGCGTTTCTCAAGCTTTACATGACCATAATCTTCGTCGTGGGCTTCTTCTTTGGCATCTACCAAGTCAGCGCGAACAGGATGAGACCCGGAGACGTCATCACAACGTTCTACTCCGCCCTGACCGCCTTTCAGGGCATCGAGGGTCTCGGACCGCACATTCTCACCCTCACAAAGGGCATGGCCGCGGGGAAGGCCTTGCAAGACACCTCGATAGAGCAAGCGGGGAAGATGGAGGGCAAACTGAAACCCAAAAAGTGCCTGGGAGACATCGAGTTTCGGAATGTGAGCAGGGTGCCCCTTTGCTTGACTAATGACCCCGGGGTGATATACCCTAAGCGCATTGCTAACCCACGGCTCGTCGCAGGTCAGCTTCACATACCCATCGAACCCATCTGTGAGAGTTTTGAATCCGTCTTCTGTTCACTTCGAAAAGGGCAAGATAACGTTTGTTGTTGGGAGGAGCGGGTCCGGAAAGAGCACCCTCGCCAATCTCCTGCTGAGGTTCTACGAGGCCGAGTCTGGTTCGATCTTCCTAGATGGGGTGCCGCTAGAGTCACTCGACGTCGAGTGGCTCCGCAAAAACATTACCCTGGTACAGCAACAGAGTACGCTTTTTAACGACACACTCCACGGCAACGTCGCTCTTGGGCAACGCCACCCTGAGAATGTGAGCCGTGACCAGGTGAAGGCCGCCTGCGAAATGGCACTCCTTCAGTCTACGATCCAGGACCTCCCCAAAGGCATGGGTACAATGGTCGGCCCAGGTGGCCACAACCTGAGCGGTGGACAGAAGCAGCGGGTTGCTATAGCCCGGGCGAAACTCCGAGACTCACCCGTGCTCGTCCTTGACGAGATTACAAGCGGCCTCGACCCCAGCTCCAGGGACATGATCATGGAGGCCGTCAGGGCGTGGCGCTTGGGGAAGACGACCATCGTGATCACGCACGACGTGAAGCAGATTCTGGAGGATGACTACGTCTACGTCATGGACAGAGGCTCCGTTGTGGAGCAGGCCCAGTGCAAATTTCTCGTCTGTCTGGCGGATGGCCTCTTCACTCAGCTGCGGAACCTCTCACAGGATCAGAAGGCGCTGGAGGCAGCGACCAGCCCCAGCTTGCCCGAGAGACCATCCGAACATGCCCCCACGCCTCGTGTCGTCGCTGATCTTGATATCGATGGTGGCGAGGCTAATAGCTCCGAGGACGAGAATGAGCCGGATTCTATCCTGTCCAAGTTTGTCATGTTTGGCATGAACAATCCGATCTCTGGCGGCAACCGCTTCAGTCGCATGTCGTTTGTGCCGCCGAGTGGAACACCCACCACTAGGCATCTGTTCAATCCCGGAGCTGGCACGGAGTCATCTTTCTCCCGGGTGCCAGCTGGATATGCGACAGGTGGTGTCGGCCCGCCAACCGGGCAGGGCGGTCACCAGTCGGAGTTGCGGGGCTTGGCCGCTCCTCCACCGACCCGAAAGCTTAGTATTGATATTGTCCATGAACGGGGGCTTTCGGCACGCGCGACTAGGACCCGAGCCCAGCGATCGCTCCCACGGGCCCGAGTGGGAGACACGGACGTGGAACGGGCGGGCAAGGGCAAAAAGGCTGATGGAGTCGAGTTGACGCAACTCATAGCGCCTTCTGGTTCCGGCTCACACTGGTCTTCAGCCCCTGAGAAGGAGAAAGTGACAATGTTCGACATACTAAAAACCGTATGGCTAGCAGTCGGCCCGCAGTACCGCATCTATGTGCTCGGCAGTCTGCTCAGCTGCATCGTGGCGGCCGGGTGCAACCCAGTGTTTGCATTCATCTTCTCTCAGCTGCTGCAGGCGTTCTGGGCCCGGAACGACCAGCTCCAGTCGGGCGCCAAGTGGGCTGCCATCCTCATGGCGGTCGGGGTGGTGGATTTCTTCGCCATCCTTGTCACATTCTCCCTCGCGGGGTGGGTCGCGCAGGAGTGGGTGGACGTGACCAAGGTAGAGGCCTTCTCGCGCATCCTCCATCAGACGAAGGCGTGGCATGACAAGAAGAAGAACTCCCCCGCTCGGATATGCGACTGCCTCGACCGGGGCGCGGAGGAGATGAGGGCCCTGGTGGCGCATTTTGCCCCCGTCGTCCTCATCGTCGTGCTGATGGTGTCGTCGGCCTTCGTCTGGGCGCTGGCGACACTCTGGCAGCTGACACTTGTCACGATGGCGGCGGTCCCGATCATTGCGCTCGCTATCCATTTCTCGTCGCGTACGAGTAATACCTGGGAGGCCAAATGCAACCAGGCCGCCGAGGTGACGGCGTCGATTTTCGCGGAGGTGCTGGGCAGCATCCGCGTCGTGCGCGCCTTCACGCTGGAGCGCTTCTTCATCGAAAAGTACAGAAAGTCGGTGTATGAGGCGTACAGCCAAGGGAAGGACAGAGGCGGCAGGACGGGCTTCTGGTACGGCGTGCATTGCAGCATGGGCGACTGGCTGATGGTGCTCGTCTTCCTCTTCGGTATCTGGCTGGTGACCCAGCATACGAATATCTCGGTCGGTTCTGTCATCCAGGTGGTCAACCTACTGCTCTTCACAGTCGGCAACGCGACGGTAATGCTGGGCAACATACCGCAGATATCGGCGGCCAAGGCGAAGGCCATACAGATACTGTACCTGTCGCACATGCCCTTCCGGTCCACCCCGGAGCAGCTGGGAAAGAAGAGGATCCTGACCCCCTTCCCCATCGTGCTCACTGGCCTGCGCTTCTCGTACCCGGACAGGGTGGTAGAGGTTCTGCGCAATGTAAACCTGACCATCTCCAACGGCGAGTGCACTGCCATCGTGGGCGCCTCGGGATGTGGGAAGAGCACGTTGGCGGCGCTCCTGCTGCGGCTATACGACGCACAAGAGTCCCATGGCGGCCAGCAGCAGCAGAGGAACGCAGCCCCGGGGCCGTTAAGCCTCCGTTGGCTGCCTGCTCAGCTCCAGCTCCAGCAGCTGCAACTACAACAGCAGCAACAGGCCGGGCCGCCACCGCCGCTCACCTTCTCGGGCATCAACGGGCGGGAGCTGAACGTGCGGGTCCTGCGAAACATGCTCGCCTACGTGCCCCAGCAGCCCTTCCTGTTCCCCGGCACCGTGGCGGAGAACATCGTGTACGGCCTCTCGGATGATGACCCGCTCCGCTGCCGCCCCAGCGTAGAGGTAGCAGCCCAGGCGGCCGGGATCCACGACTTTGTGGCCTCGCTGCCGCGCGGGTACGACACAGTCGTCGGCGACGGCGGGGTCACCCTTTCTGGCGGGCAGGCGCAGCGGGTGTGCATCGCGCGTGCGCTGGTCCGGCGGCCGAGGCTCCTGGTCCTTGACGAACCCACCAGTGCGCTTGACGCCGAGGGCCAGCAGGCTGTGATCGCCACGATTCAGGCGCTGGTTGATTGGAAGAAGGGGAGGAAGGGGAGTGTGGGTGGTGTAGGCAACGATGCCAAGGATTCTCATGGGGGGAAGGGAAAGGGCCTGTTGGCTGCGGCTCAGCACTTCTCCGCTGCGGCGGCGTCTGGTTTGGCCCTTGAGCGGAGTGGCGGCGGTGGGCCTCAGAACCGACGGCCCGGCGGCATTGGCAGCAACAGCTACAAGTACAATCGCACCAACAACCAGGGCGACGACGTTGATGGTTCTGGCGAGCCCCAGGAGCATTCCATGGCCGTGGTGATGATCACGCACTCGCGCGCGATGATGCAAATGGCAGACCGGGTGGTGGTGATGGACGCGGGCCGCGTCGTCGAGACGGGCACCTATGGCGAACTTCTCAGCCGACCGAAGGGCCGGCTCGCCGCTCTGGTGGGGGACCGCGCCAGCGCTACTGCTGACCCCATTGCCGATACCACGAATGCCGCTTCCGCAGCTGCCGGCATATGGTCGTGGCCGCACTCCGGAGCGGGCAATGATACTGAGCTGCAGCCTGGATCGGAGACGCTGCGGAAAGTGAATGAGGAGGGTGTGGATTTGGGGGCTGTGGGAGGAGGGCCCAGTAAAGGGGCTGGGGAGGCAAACGGGAGGGTGGGGGAGAATGCTGGTGGAGAGGAGGGTGCAAAGAATGAGCCTAAGTTCGATGAGAGGACGACTGAGAAGGATGACGCTGACAACGGGGAGGCTAGCAAGGGTGAGACGAAGCAAGATGGGAAGGAGAAGGTAGCGGAGGGGCACAGACACGAGGCTGAAGAACATGCGCAGGAGGAACATGGCGTTGCAGATTCTTCCAAGGAGAAGGCGACTGTGGTTCGTGAGGACATGGTGACGTCGACGGATAAGGGTAAGGGAAAGTGGAAAGCAGAATAACCGGGACGCTCACGAGTATCATATGGAGTTGCGTTCTTGGCGATCCATACTGTTGTTATATGGCGGGCTCACGTTTTGGTGGCACATTTTAATACCGACTGTTCTTACCCATCTCTCATGCCCCTTCATCATATAGCTATTTATTTACAAGGGATGAGTAATTTGCGTCGGGAGAGGGACAGAAGATACGCTAGCGGGGTATGTACAGCTGTGATTACTGGAGCATTTTTCGTTTGACCAAGGGGAAGAGGGTTATAGGTTATGGGTGGACCATGATTTGATGTCTGTCAAATACATGGCGAGGGTCTTGGGAGACAAGGGTCGACTTGTATGTAGCACTTAGCAGCCCAGGCAGTACTTATCGACCACAAAGTCGAACCCTTCCCACACGCGACCACCAGGTATGGTATAGTTCTGGAGTGTCGCCAGCCGCCCTGTTAGCATGATGCTCATTATTGGTGCGGGGTGCCAACGGCGATGCCTCTGCCGGGTGGCCGTCACTTACCGTCGTCTCCTTGTTCTTATTCGAGTAGATGTCAATTTTGATTGAAGGGTCTGTGGCGGGAGGATCCAAGCAAGGTTAGTTACATTTTGCAATTTTTTTTTCACTGCCACACAACAGCAACGAAGAGACATGGTAGGAGCAAGAGAGGCTTGGGGGAAAAGGGAATAGGAAGGAACACACCATCATCCTTGTAAGCCCCCGGGAACTTGAACCAAAACTCCTTGGGCGGCAGTGCGTCCCCCGCGCCGCTGATGTTGAGGTGCGCGCATTCCGGGTAGAACTGGGGCTTGTCGGCGATGTGGATGCTCAGGATCTCGTGGCGGATCATGTACAGCCCGGGCCTGATGGAGGCGGGTATGGTGACGGGCCACTCGGCGGGCCTGCCGTCCCACCTCTGGAAGCCCTTCTGGTACCAGGTGCCGCTGACGAGGTCCCCGTCGAGCAGGCCGGCCTCCCAGACCTTGAACCAGCCGGCGCGCGCCGGGTCGATGTCGCGGCAGTCGGCCGGCCCCGAGTTCGAGTAGTCGTCCGGGTCCTTGAGGCAGGGGGCCAGCCAGGCCGACATGGGGCCCACGGGGTGCAGCCAGTACCAGTAGAGCGCGGTGATGTCCTCCCCGGCCCGGATGGGGATGTACGAGGGCGGCGCTGTGCCCGGGTCGTTGCAGGCCAGCTTGGGGGAGGTGGCGGAGAATATTGGGTCGATGGAGGCCCAGAGGCGCTGGACCATCCAGGGTTGGCCTTCTTGCTCCTCGCGGGGGCTGTTGGGGTCATAGCTGGTTTTGGTATAAAAAAATTTAGCCTATGGAGAGAGTCCCTGGGGGTGAGGATGTAATTGGGAGGAAGTGAAGGAGTGGCTTGGCACTTCAAGCTAGGGGGAGCATCTAGCTGAGATATCTGAGGTTTGATGGCTAACAATGTGACGAGACGGACGAAACTTACCCCCTATACCACGTGTCCCCGACGGTGTAGTTGTTCAGGCCGCCATGTGCCAGGGCCAGGCCGGTGAGCGCCGCCCAGGATGCTGCCAAGACACTGAGCGCCGTCATTGTCTTACTGGGGGTTGAGACGGGACCGAATCGGGGATGTTGGCCAGCGAGAACGAGTGAAAGAGGGGTGTCAAGGGAGCCAGGGCATGGCAGCCTTATCAGGGAGAATTTTGCTGCAACTGCGGGAGACGGTAGAGGAGCTGGCACAGGTAGAGAGTAGAGGGATCCTGTTTTCCGGGGAAGATGGAGGTTCGTCGGGAAGGCAGCGGCAGTAGAGGCAGGCAGGACACCTGTCGAAGAATGTGGTCCGCATATGCGGAAGGTTGCAGGCGTTCCCCCGCATTCTAATCTATCCAAGCAATATATCGTGGGAGTGTCTGACCTACTCATGGTTCGTTCGCGGCTATATTGGTTGAAGATCGCGGCTTTACACCTCCCGCTGCAGCAGCTGACAGTTAAGGCCAGGCCCACTACCTCCAAGGGCTCTTAGGGGCTGGCGCCTCTGTAGTTCGCGGCGCCAGGGCCCTCTAAAGGGCCTGACCGTCGGTTCCAATGGCCGAAGTTCAGCGGTTGCCTATTTAAGCAATCCATATTTGGATTCTGCGCTCTGATTGGCCAAAGTCCACATCCAAGCCACTGGATTTGCTTCACTTCGGCAATTGGCACAGAATTAATGTTTGCTTCATTCTAGAGCTAACAAATCGAACTTATCGATTGATTTTTGGTGATTATTTACTGCTCAGTTGAGGAGATTTCGGCGATATTGTTTTTGAGCTTGCGCGACCACTGCGTTGTTCGTGATAATCGATTTTGTGTTGACGGCGACGGAGCGACGAGTGTTCGGGGAAGCCATGTTCGATGGCGCCGGTCGCTTTGCAGCATTCGCGCGCTGCGCGTGCTTGTCTCCGGGTGCTTTCCGCCAATCGGCCCCATAAACGGGCGAAAATTACTCTCGCCATCATAAAAGTTCTCAAGACATCCCTGGCTTATTTATTCCCGCCATTAACTACGCGTTTACGGTTGACCTTGTGAGACCTAAGACTTGTCGAGGAGGATGTGATGGCGGTTGAGATTACGGATTAATAAAGACGCCTTGCTTGAGCGGTTCCGCCTTTCTATCCTCAAGATTCTAGCCCATATAACCAAAATCAGTGGCGGCCAATAATAAGAAATAATAGGTTCGATGGTGTAGTTGGTTATCACGTATGCTTCACACTGTATAGTGCACACGCATAAGGTCCAGAGTTCGATCCTCTGTCGAATCAAATATTTTTGCCCTCCTCACAAAACTCTCTCGCACATACAGCGGATCATATGGCCGCTGGTAAGCTGGAGGGAAGGAAGAGGTAATCGAGCGATTCATTGAATCGATCTGTCCTCCCCTTTTAACTGCGTCGCAGCAAACCAAAAGTTGTCACGAAGGGGAAATGGTAGGAACCTGGTTGCCGATGTTTAGCAATGCATGGGCGATTGGACCTTGTGCGCAATGACAACAAAAGAGAGCGACCACAACTGCGTTCTAGTTACTAGTTCAAATAAAGGAATGTACCAATGTTACCATAGAAGCAGGGGCCTTAATTAATAGAAGAATGATCCGATCTAGATGTTAAGTTTAAGTGATATGCCCTGCAAGGCTGCCATAATCGGTCTCCGTATTCTTTTCTTCAGCGATGTTTTCCACACTCTTCCTGACTCCTAATTGCCGCGCCGTTGATCGCCAACATATGGATGCTTAAAGCAGGGCTTCAGTTGCTGGCTCAAGCCAATTAGAGGGCTGGAAAATGAGTCGACGCAGCAGGGTCATGGCATTACCTCTGATTGGTGACTCTTGCATGTGTTTAATTATCACTCGGCTGGCAAAAAAATGATTGAAATTTCTTGTCTTTGGATTGTTTAATTCATATCTTAGTCTATTTCTAGCCAAGCACAGCCATCCCTTGCGCATTCTTGCCGCCCCCCAGGGCGCCCAGCTCGAAGTGCTGAACCTGTTTCTTCCCTAAGGCGTCGACTACCGTGATGGCTGCCTGCGTCGTGCCGTTACCTGGGCTGAGGGCGTACACGAAGCCGCCCGCGGCCCGGAGGTCGACCAGGCCCGGGTCGTCGTTGGAGGCCTCGAGGTCCAGGACACCGACGACGCTGGCGTCGGACAACGACATCTCGACGAGCCGGTTGCGCGCGACGTCGGTGACGAAGGCCGTGCCCGTCGCCGGGGAAACCGCGGCCCAGCAGGTGGCCCTCTGGCCGTCCACGGCGCCCGCGCCCTTGACGGCCGCTATGGACAGGGGGTTGGCCGGGTCTGTGGACAGGACGGCGGCGCCGAAGGACGCGTCCGTCACGAAGAGGTCGTTCGAATTGGGGATCGTGGACGAACCGAACAGGACGGCGGTACCCGGGGGCGAGGACTGGACGCCGTCCTGGCTGACCTGCCTGCCGTTGCCGCCGGCGCCGGCCGTCACGGCGAAGGCGGCCAGGAAGCCCGTGTTGTTCTTGGTTGGGTCGCCCTTGACGGTTGTGAACAGGGTGCGCTCGTCGTTGGAGAAGAAGGCGTGGGAGACGGTGTTGGTGGGTCCGACGGGCGGGGTCGTCTGGCCCAGGTTGAAGGGCCGGAGGGCGTCCATGGCCCCGACTATCCCCCTGCGCGTGGAGAAAGAAGCGCACGAGACGCCCGCCCTGGCGCCCGAGGTGCCCACGCAGACGAGCTTGTTCTTGGCCGAGGCCGCCACGGTGTTGGGGAACTCTCCCGGGACGGCGACGGGCTGGCCGAGCATCGTCAGTTTCGTGGGGTTGGCCGGGTCGATCGCGAACATGGTCACGGTGTTGGAGCCGGCGTTGACGGCGAAGAGGCTCTATTCCGTGGCACTATTGTCAGCTGAAGTCTGAAGAACGATTTGGGCTCTGCGGCTATTCCAATATTGGAGAACATGCAGAGACTGCGGCAGGGGTACTTACATTCCCGGCAACGGTCAACGCCCCTTGGGAGACCAGGGCATCGGGCGCAGCGGGTTGGTTTGTGCTGCCGTCGATGGAATTTGCGCCGGCGCCGCCGGTTGCAGTCGTCGTGCCTCCCGAGAGCAAGCCGTTGGAAGCGATCGGCACCGCCAGGACAGCGTTAGCTTGGTCGTTGGTGATGAGGTAGACTGCTTTTCCATTAGATGACGCAGGCGGACTCTTGCACTTGTTGGGTTTGTTGGTCGGGTGAGCCGAGACGAAGCCCAGAATGATGCCTAGCGCCAGGTATGAACAGAAGAGAGAAGATGGGTTATACATGATGCGATCGTGGGCTATGGTGCCGCCCTGGGGGGGAAATAAGAGTAGATTGGAAGTGCGTAATAGGTTAAAGACGAGACGAGAAACGGGTTTAACGGCTAAGCAACAAGCTCAAGCAAAAGTGACAATCCGGTTGTCGCCGATCAGTGCTCAGTACTTGGATTAATTTATAAGTCCGACGGAGTTGAAGACAGTGGAAGGAAAGACTGAGTTGGGACGAATTGTTCGAGTGCTATCTAGAGAAAACCGTCTGCTTGATGTAGCTTAAATATATCACCTCTCGCCGTCGAGAAACACCACAAATCCATCCCCTTTTCCACCCTGGGCGGGTAGCTAGACAATGGGCATACAACTTTACGATCCTACGACGTTGGGATATTAATCAGAATTTCCCTTTTGGGAAGAACTGATTACACCACTCCACCCATCTAGGCAGGGGCCCTCCCTGAGGCACTTGAAACCTGCTTGCTTGCCCCTGTATCAACCCGTGTCGCATCGGGCTGCAGTGTGTAATCAATCCATACCAGCCATGCTGACATCCCATCAAACCTCAGAATTCCTGGCCTTCAGCTGGCAGGAGACGCCAAAAGTGCCAAACGCTAAATTCAAAGGGCCAGTGCAACCATGAACCATCATCTGAATATGATTCCATTTAGATCATTTGGATCTAGTTGGCAACCTATGCCCCTTCACCCTCATGAACAAATCCTTCTTCCCTGATCTCCTCAACACTCCGTTGCTGTCAAGATGAGTAGCGGAATCTTTCGCATCTTCAATCCAGCAGGTAATTTACGCCAATTCCAGCAGCCGACGAGACGACCGGTCCGACGCTAATATGTAAATGATGTGATTGACGAGAGTAGGACCTAAAGAAGACGGCACTTCCAAACGGCGAGCTCAGCTGCGTCAGGCTCAACGGTGAGTGAGAGTATCACTTGTGCGTTTGCGTTTGCTTCTGCGCCGTGTATTCTTGTCATGACCCTCAATGATGCCACTAGTTCTGCAGTTCCCATTTCCCCTCCTGTAATTACCCTTGCGCTCTATATAATTACCTACTTTCCTTTTGCGCCCACTTTCCCGGCGTCTAAAAGGGCCGAGTTATGGGCTCTTTGACACAAGATAGATACCTACCTGTCTTCCTGCCTCCTCTCCTGTCTATGTGTAACTCTGATCTACCCTTCTCCGCGAGACACAGGTTCCCATGTACAGAATTGCACCCTAATAATCAGTCTACAACCGGCTCTGTGGTGTGCATCATTCTCTCCTCAACTTTAGATTTGGGAAGTTGTTAGACGGTCTGCTGTTTTTTTTGTCCACCTCAGCCTTTCCCCTTCCCTAAATATGCCTTAGTTACCTCCTTGCTGCCCGTTAATGATATAGCTTCTGGAAGTCAGAAGCCCGGCGATCTGATGATTGAGTAACACACGACAGAACCTTTCGTGATCGCAAGGAAAATTATACACGATCCCTTGAAAAGGAATTGGGACGCATCAAAGCAAACGAGGCAGAGCTCATCCGAGAGTGCGAGAGCCTTCGCATCACGGTGCAGCTACTCACGAACCTTTTGCTCCACCATGGCATCGAGGTCCCGATCGACCTGTCACAGGGAACAAACCGACCACCCCGTACGATAGAGAGCGCCAACACTGCATCCCCAGAGGACTTCAGCTCGCAAAGCAGCGAGGGGAGCAAGACGCCTTCAAAGCCAACACCCTTAGGCGATACGTTGAGCACGGGGCACGCCTTGCCACCACCGTGGGCCGAAGTACAGTCCAGTGTGCGCTGGAATGCAGGAGGAGGGGGAGGAGGAGGAGGATCGCTGCCCGCGGAGACTTTATCAGAGGGAAGAACTCATGCATGCCCGGGACTCCCCAATGGCAGTACTCGTTTGTGTGAGCTCGACTCGGTAGTAGTGGGGATGGAGTTCGTTTTGGAGTACGTTTTATCCATTGCTATGAAGTTGTTGACCATCACCACTTGGCCCCTTGAATAGTTGCACCGGTCGACACTGACCTTTTTGTTTGTATTGGCGTCTTCGCTGGAACAGGATCGAGCGACCCTGCCTGGGCCACCTCATGGGCGACCCCAACAAGCCCGAGGAACCGACAGGCCACGCACTGACAAATTCAGCTCAGCTTCTGTCTATTTCAGCATCACAACACGCCCACCCATCGTCATCTCAACTACTACTACTACTACAGCAGCAGCAGCGGCAGCAGCAGCAGCAGCAAGGCCAAGAGCATCACAAGCGGAAAGGGAAGCAGACGCAGCAGCAACAGCAACAGCAAGTTCAGCAGCAGCGCGATGGCCCTCCGTCATATGATGAGGTCCCCGCGGTACTGCTAGGCCGCATGCTCAGCCTAACGCCTTATCTGGGCCTGGGAGACGACGAGATCACCCCGACCCAGGCCTGGCAGTACCTGCGGTGCCAGCCGCAGTTTGGCGGGCTCGAGGTGCAGCGGCTCCGGGCGCTTGCAGATGGTCTGCGGGACGCTGTTAAGTGTCATGGGTACGTAAAGACAACAGGGTGCACGGTGGCGCGGCTTCTGTCGATTCGCGCTGCGAGACTTGAATGCGTGCTTTGCTCAGACTGAGACTGATTGATGGCTCCTGGGAACAGATTTGGCGCCGTGGTTGAGACGGCGACGTTCCAATCTTTGGTTTTTGATGCTATGATGTTAGGGCGGGTATTTTGAACAGGACCCAAAGACCCAACGCCATCTTGGATCTTGCCTTAAGCGCCTACCTCAGTCTCCTATGACGGAGATTATTTGATAGGAACCCACGCCATGAAGTTGCTGTTCCCCGTCTCGGGCACTTTAGTCGTCTGGGAGTCATGAGTCATGAGGCGTGCACCTAGTCTATAGAAATTGAGGGCTACATCCTTATGATTCATGGGGAGGATTCTGCGGATGATTTTGAAGACAATAACCCCTTAGGGCGGCTAGGTAAGTCAAAGCATCTCTCTTTGGGCACCCCCTGTCTTTGGGCACCCCACAAAAGTGCTCACCGCAACTTCAACCCTCCCACAACTTTTTCGATTCTCTCTACCAAGAGTCATCCAATTAAGCTCAAAATTGAGATTCACTTCCGGCAGTCAAAAATGAAGCCGTACACTGAAAATGAGATCAGTCAGGCCATCGAGGCTGTCGCAAACGTGTTACGACCAGACATCCAGGACCAACGAAGAACGGAACAAAAGAAGCCTAGCGGGCCTGGCCCCGNTGTTACGACCAGACATCCAGGACCAACGAAGAACGGAACAAAAGAAGCCTAGCGGGCCTGGCCCCGCAGGCCGGGCCCCAAGAAAGCGGCCACAAGGGACACGGACCAAGTGGTCACGTGACTAACACCTCACCGGCAGGCAACGCTATGTTAGATATGTCTGCTAACAACATAACAAGGATATCCAAGATAGCCTCGAGCGATATATATAATATGTCTACTAACAAGGTAGCAAACATATCCAACATATTAAAGGACTTACTACGGAAGAGCTACGGGTATATAAAGGACACATCTTAAAATACAGGGTCGTTAGGCCTATATTTACAGGGGTTTTTTACTTTGCGCATGCGCTAAGAATTGCTAGTTACTACACTTAAGGTCACTAAAAACTTTC